>BMAO01030131.1:0-15973 GCA_019973975.1 Trichonephila clavata
GGCGATCGCCAATGAGGCCAGGAGACGATCGCCATTCTAGTTTTCCGAACGAAAAGAGCATGGAGTAGCACACTTTTTCGCTTTGTCGCCAAAATTTTGTATGGTAAAAACGAGATCCATTTGTGGGTTCTTGGTACCTTTTAAAACAATTTCGGCGAATTACTGCGATTGCGGAAATGGTTTGAGTTGCGGGTCGGGATACGGGAACGCTTCACGAATCTAGTTAGTTCACTTACTTGCTGTGTTAAGTTGAGCAATTTGTTGTTCTAATTGCGCATTTCTTTTAGATGTTACTGCAACTAAATTAATTCCTTGGGAAAAAGTCAGGTCATTGATTTTATCAGCAAACCGTAGCTAGCTGATCTAAGTTTTCGTTGAGAGCAGCAAGAATTATCTGCGTTCCGTTAGGCAAACGTCCGAGTCCACAGCGATTTCAAGAGTGGCTCGCCAACATTATCGCCGGCGAGGGAACGCATGCGCGTAAGGAACTGTGATGACCGTTGGTCCTCTAATTTCTAACCCTGGAGGAGAATTCGAATTTTAGAATCCTCACTTTCTGAATGTACTTCAATTAAATGCTTTTTTAAGGCTTCGTACTTTCCGTTTTCAGGTGGTTTTAGAACCAAGTCGCTAACAGAATTTAAAATGTCTGATTCAACAGCAGACAGAACATAATTAAATTTAGTGGTATCATTTAAAACTTTGTCTAATTCGAACTGCGCCTCTAATTGCACAACCATAGCGCAGGGTTATGTCTCCAAAGAGGTGGTGGTTTGACTTCTATGTGGGATATCTGGTACTATCACATTCATTATATAGGCATGTTGTGGAAGGTAAATAAAAATCCTTTTACATAAGTATGTTTTAGGAAAAGGAAATCATACTTGAAATAAAATATGTATACAGGATTAAAAATCTTACATGCATGCGATACATAAAAAATTATTTCTTCGCGAAATGGGCAAACAGTTTTTGGAAAAAAAATTATTCAGCGTATGTTAAACGTGAGTGCAACAGAAATTTTTGAAAAAGCAATACAGCACACATAAATGAAAAGAAAAGTATAAAAACTTACTGATTTTCCAGCGACAGCTCAGGCATGAAATGATCATAAATTGATGGTGGGAAGAATCCGAGGATGAGATTAAATTTAAAAAAATTAAAAAGTTAGCATTATTATCTTTAAAATGAACTGGATGTTAACGGATTGCGTTCACGCGTGTTCAGGTCACCAATTATGGCGTGAAGTGAGAATCTATTTAAGGTTTATTCCCCGCCATATAAATAGTAAAAGGAATGATAAAAAAAAGGTTAAACATATTTTTAATTTACAGCATTATAGAATATTATCAGAATTATACTAACTACTTAGGTTGAAAACTTGGAAATCGAATAAAGGGAAAGCACGTCTTTCCTCATGCGAGTTAGAGAGAGAAGTGAGAGCGAGTGTCCGAAAGAAGACAGGTTTTCTCGAGTGTCCGTTCATATCAGGTCACTTCTCTCTGCTCGCAAGTTGGCTCCAGTTAAGAGGAATTAGGTGGCTGCCGGGGCCCGCCACTCGGAGCTCTGTAGCTAGGAGGGGGGGGGGCGCATCATTCATACGGCATTAGCTACGCCCCTGATTAGAGGAAATTTTCCTCATAATCTGAAACCCCATACTTATTATATGCCTTACTCCGCATGATTTCACGAATTAGTTTGCAGATTGTTGAATTTCAGAGATCTACAATAATGTTTTATGACAAAATGCACATTTCGTATGATAGGAATATTGTCAAGTTTTCATGTGCTAGAATACATTTTGGTTTTTGATTGTGCTAAGGCTCGGTGCATAGCATCTGCCACTCAGATGCCCGGCCCTGTCCATAACTACCTTTCTCTATATTAGAAAATAAATGTGTAGAAATACTAAAAGGAAAAACATCATCAAACTAGAAAAAACATATGTTTTTTTTTCAAAAATCAAACATATGAAAAATATGATCCAATGAAACCAAAACAATAAAAAAAGTTAAAGAACAAGAAGCCACGAAACACCTGTAATTTTAACCTTACGAAAGCAAATTTAACATGATCAATGATAAAAAGTGCCAGCAAAATTCAGACCTTATGGAAATATTTAATTATCAAAGTAATTAATTATTTCAACAGCCAAAGATCCTCTGCGGTTTTTTTTCGAAAAATTACTTTCCTCTATTTCACTATTTGATTCGTTCATCAATTTAGAGCAGAAACCGTGGGGTGCGCCTCCCAAGAGTGGCGTGATAACCCTACGAGGGGGCGTGAGCTTATCGAAAAGTCAAAAAAAAAATTTTTTTTTAAAGTTACAAATTTATGAAAGGAAGCAAATCAAAATATACATTCTGACATTATGAAAATAAAATACACATTTACACTGATATAATATACTATAAATACTTCAGTACTGCCCAATGTATTTGATAATTAATCTCACAAAACAAAGTTAAGAACAATTTTAATAATTACTAGTAATTCACATAGACTTGTCATATACAAAATTTAATACTTATCTTGATAATTTGTAAGGTTTATGATTAAAATCGTATTGTAGCTTTAACGTCAAAGTGCATTATTATTGCAATCAATACATTGTGACTGTGTGAAGGGGAGGGGGCAATGAAAATTGTGATAGAAAATTGGGTCGCAAACACTAAAAGTTTGAGAAGCACTGATTTAGAGAAATCCCAATCTCACTTAAATATTTCGCTATTGCTGTCACACTGACTGAAATAAAACTGATGCTAAACATACAAAATACTTCGATCTCTTTTCCCCCACATTCTCAAAGTTTAAACACAATTCCAGATAACAATCAAACACGAACCTTCAAATGCCAGATTCATTCAAAAGAACTAAACACTTACAATTTTTGAAGTGAAACTTCTTTTCTCACGGAGTGAATGGAAAATTTGCCCTGTTTTGCGTAACAGGGAGAAAGCGAACGGAAGTAGTGATTTCCCCCGCCACCCCCCCCCCCAAATTGTCACAATGGTGAAGAGATAGCGAGCGGAGGAAAAGAGAGCGGGGGACACCCTGTGTCTTGCGTCATATCCGTGAAAAAGTTGGATGATTGCCCGCCTTTGGTCGACTACCCCCCCCCCTTTTCTCACCAGACCAGGGAACATCTGGCAACGGTTGTATGTGTTGCAATGTTTGCGTTACGGTGTAGACAAAATAGCTCTTGCAGCAAAAGCGTGCCTTTTAAAAATATTTCCTTAGATTGTTAGCCACATGGTGATGTTTTCGGCAGCTAATTTGTTTTTTTAATTTTCATTTGTGTTGAATTATTATTGATTCTAATCTGAATGCCTAACAAATGCACAAAGGAAAAAAGAGTTTCGTGAAAGAAAAAGAAAAGAAAAACTACCAGAAAGAGTCCAGTCGAAAAAGTGATAAAAAAAACTGAAAAATAGTGCAAATTCATCAAGCGCTACTGCCAAATCTCGATCAGAGTACATGAGAGAATATCGAGCACGGAATAAAACATTGCAAAATATTCTCTTAATAGAGAGTTCAATGACTGATGATGGGAATGCTATTGAGACTCATCTAATGCCAGCACATATTAATGCGGACTTTGTGAACCACCCTGTGCAGTCAACAAGTACACAGCCCTCAACAAGTCTAGTTCGAGTTGGAACTGATGCATGTGAATCGATAATAAATTCTATCTTACGTTACAAAGACTATGATTCCCATAAAAATGCTCACACAGATTTCCAAATGCGATTCGTTGATAATCCTTTCGGTCACGGGTGTTCGATTTGTGATAGATTATGGTTTAGAGATGATTTGAGAGCGCCTGTTGCTGAGCATAAAAATATTTTACAAAATATTTTACCGGGAATTAATTTAGAAGACGTTAAAGCGTGCTACAGTTGCCAACAAAGTTTAAATAGGAAAAGTATACCAAATTTATCAAATTATAATGGTTTTGTATACCCAGAAATTCCAGCACATCTTCCTACTTTGGATATGATATCAGAAAGACTCATTTCTCCACGAATACCTTTCAAGCGATTGAGACATGTACATGGTCAATTTGGAATATTAGGGCAAATAATCGATGTTCCAGTATCCGTCAATACAATGGTCAATCGACTGCCATGAAATGTTGATGATGATTACTATGTCAATGCTCACATCAAACGGAGGAAAATTCACAGAACTAGTAATCTGATGGGTTTGGTTACTAAAAGAAATATCAAAACATGGTTGCAATATTTAGTAGCTACTCCACTGTACAGAATGTATGATGTTACAATCGATGATAGTTTCTTCAATTTTGAACAGAGTGCGTCTCAAGTTCTTCAAGATGAAATCAGTGAAAATATAACTACTGAAGAGAGTCTTATAGCCCAGCAACAGACGTTATTATGGAATGAAGAGAAATATCTTCGTATTGCTCCTGGAGAAGCGAAAGTACCAAGAAGCTTGCTATTTGATGAACATGCTGAGGAGCTCTCTTTCCCAGCAATTTACTTGGGTCATTTTAGAAACTTCAGGGAAGGAGTTAGAGTTACACCATTCATGATGGCCACGAGTGAATTAAGACGTGTTGATCGTCGTGGAGTGACCCCACAGCATTTGCTTTTTATATGGCAGTGAAAATTATGCGATTGAGAGTTCAGGATTCACTTACGGTTGCCTATGAATTTTGAATTTTATTTGAATTTAATAAGTTCCCCCAGCAGTTTAATATATTTAGATGTATTTCTGCACTTAGACCAACGTCGCCAAAGAAGTTTCACTTCTATCGCGTGGCATTCCACGCACCATTTTTTTATAGTCATTAATATCTCGGATCAAATTTTAAAAAAAACAACTTGGAACCAAAAACATATTGAAAACCAAAATTCTGGGAAACATTTTTCGAAAAAAAAAAGAAAAGAAAATGGACTTCAACCACAATCATATATAATATATGAAAGCAACAGTAGTTGCTACACGATTCAAATTGTGGGTAATAATCGGTATTGCAGTGTCGGTACAAGACTTTTTTTGTTGACGTTGAACTTATAAACTGAAGTCCATCAGCTAGGGCCGCGGCTGGTGCTCGGGTCCGCCAGCCGCTTAATCCGCCTCTGCATGGGAGTCGTTTTGGCCTCCTTCGTGATAAAAGCAACTGAAGCTCAGACGTAACTGTCCATAAAAAGCAAATTTGAAAACATTTTTTCGAGAAATGAGGAATTTATATACGTTTCGAAGCTCCTAATTCGAATCCAAATTTTAATAGGCAAAATTAGTATGATTTCTACCAAGAAATACCAGTACCATTTAGAATCTCGTCTGGCCTTCTTTAAGAAAATACACTGAGGCTGGGACACAATCTCAAACACGACCGTTCATAAGATAACAAATTTGAAAAAAAAACCTTTCAAGAAATGTGTGATCTATATATATTTAAGAGGGAGGGGCATATATCAAATAAACCTCTAATGGGCATACATGAAATAATGCCACTGGAAATCGTTCTGGCCCCCTTCCTGATGAAAGCAACTGAAGCTGAGACGCAATCTCAGACATGACCACCCACAAGAAAACAAATTTTTTAAAAAAAATTCATGAAATGAGTGAGCTATATGTATTTTGGAGAGAGGAACTCGAATCCAACCTTTAATTTGAAAAATTGATATAATGTCTTCCGAAAAATTCAAGTATCACTGAAAATCGTTCTGACCTCTTTTCTTACAAAAGCAACTGAAGTTAGGACGCAATCTCAGACACGACCATCCATAAGAAAAATTTGAAAAAAATAAATTACAGAAAGGCATGATTTATATGTGTTTCAGAGTTACGAACCTTTAATTTGCAAATTTCATGTAATTTTTACGAAAATAAGTACCACTAAGAATCGTTCTGGTTACGAAAGCAATTGAAGTTGAGACGCAATCCCAGACGCGACTGCTCGTAAGAAAACAACTTTGAAAAAACGGTTTCAAGTGTTATTTATGTGTTTCGGATTGAGGCAATCGAATCCAACATTTAAGTTATAAAATTATTATGATTTATACCGATAAATTCAAGTACCATTGTGAATCGTTGTGGCATTCTTTCTGGTAAAAGCAACTGAAGCTGAGACGCAATCTCAGACAATTAATTATATTTATGTTTATATTAAAATATTTAACTTATTCAATATTTACTTCTATATTACATAACTTTTCATAAACAAAGTTTACTTGTAATCGATGAAATTATTACAATTAGTTCTAAAAGTCAAATTTATTGGTAAAAATACTGTCATAAGAAGAGATTTTCTGCAATTTTTACTTGTTTATATATATGTTACCGGCAAAGTATGAAATGCCGGCATTCTATAGAATGCCTAGGGGGGCATTCTATGCAATGAGGGACATTTTTAGGCAAAGTATGAAATATGAGATTGATTACATACTTTGCCCAGGCATTCTATAGAATGCCTAAAGCTATTTAGGCAAAGTATGAAAAAAGTATGTTAATAGAAACTTCATCCTCACTGCAAGCGAAATCTTTTTTGTTAGCCAAAACATTTCTAGATTCAACTTTAACAGTCAGCGCCCACAAATCTTTAAATTCCTGTCGAGGTGTCATTTCTGAAACTGACTTGATGACCACCCCTGAAGCAGAAATCCTTGAGGGATTTTCTGATCAGGGTGTTATCCAGGTCAGGAGAATTACAATTAAAAAAGATAGTACAATTATTCCTACAAAACATTTAATATTAACATTCAATAGCCCGAAACTACCAAATACAATAAAAGCTGGTTATTTAAATTGTAAAATCCGTCCATACATTCCGAATCCTCTGCGCTGTTTCAAGTGTCAGAGGTTCGGACATTCACAAACTTCCTGCCGTGGTCAACTAACGTGCTCTAGGTGTGCATCTGTAGGGCATTCCTCTACAGATTGCACTCTAGAGCCTAAATGTATTAATTGCTCTCAACCCCATACAGCTGATTCCAAACTGTGCCCCAAATGGAAAACCGAAAAACAAATTCAGACAATCAAAACGAATAATAACATATCTTACCCAGAAGCCCGAAAATTAATAGTTCCACAAACATCACAAACTTACGCCCAGGCTACCAAATCCTCTACTATAAACAGTTCTACACAGACAGACGAAGATATAACAAAAATAAAATGTCCACCCTTAAATTTACTACAGCCAATTTCATCCCTCCCAAAACCAAATATACGAACATCCACTCCTGCTGTTTTCACATCATCTTCAGCCCAGGCACACCTCTTGCCCTCTACCTCTTCAATAGCCACTACAGTGTCAGAGCCTCAGCCACAAATTCCTATTTCTGCTGCAATACTTTCAACCACCAACCCTATATTCAGCCCTATGGAAACTTCATCAAATATATCTGCTTCCTCATCCAACTCCCGTACTCGACTCCCTTCTGCAGGTATAATACAATATTCAAAAAGTAAACATACAAAATCTCGAGCAAGAACGAAAAAGCTACTACAAAAAATAAACGAAACAGCTATGTATATAAAAATGGCACCACACATACCGATAAAGAGTTCTCCAGTGCAGACTTCCGAAGAAGAAGAAGAAAATGACATGCTCGTATATGATGTTGAAGCAGAAGAAGCAGAAGTTATGGGAAAAAAATATTTAACTCCGACCAAGCACCGGAAGGGGCGCGATTGAATCATACTTATCGGACTTGGTGGGGGTAATCCCCACCCAAAACTTGTTGTTAGCAATTTTTTTGAATATAAAATATTTTGATTTTTTTTTTTTTTGAAATGTTTTAAACTTGTCTGACTTGGTGGGGTGTGCCCCACCAAAATCTAATTGTTGTTTATTTGTGTGAGCTTTTAACTATATTTGAGTATTTTAAATGGATTTTTAAAATTTTAACGATTGATTGGCGCAGCTTAGCCGAAATCGGCTCTTGCGCCATTAAACCCTACATTCACTCACTCACTCACTCGAAATGAATCTGTGATGTATTTCTTACTTTGCCGGTTTCTCATTAGGCATTCTGTAGAATGCCTAGGCAATGTGTAAAATAGGAATCATTTTTCATACATTGCCGGCTATATTTAGGCATTGTATAGAATGCCGGATTTCATACTTTGCCGGTAACATATATATGAATTAGGTAGCACTTAGGATTGCGCAGGAGATGCCCTTAAACCATCAACAGAAGCGAGAGAAACACATTCCATATTTTGTGACATACTTAAGGGTTAATAAAAGAAAGAGTCTTGAAATGACTTTTATATGCAAAAATATTTAAATTATAATTGTAAATGTGAAATTTTTGAATAAAGCTCTTATTGCATTATTGGTAGGGAAAATATTTCAGGAAGGTTAAAAGTTGCTTAATTCTCAACATTAGTATATTTTGCAATCGTTGTTATTGTAGGGAACGACAGAAATAAAAATATCTTCCATAATACTTGGTTTTTAAAGGAATTGAAAATGTTATTTTATGTAAAATTTTATTTAAATATTTAAAAAATAATTAGTTGGACCATGACAGTCCTGATCATAACCGCAACCAGTCTTCTCCCTCTCCAGGTGTGCACATGCGTGCACGTAAATGCATACCCTATTTTTTGTTTTGTTTCACACTTACCATTTAGCTCTTCCCTCTCGAAAGTTAGCCGATATTTGTCCTATATTATTTACTCTTAGTTAAGAAATACCAAAACGCTCTTTTGAAAAAGGGAGGGCATTATTAATTATATTCACGTTCTTCCCATACCTTATAACATTTTCATTAATGTCTTCAAAGTAGTACATGCAATATTCCACCAAACTCACAAGAAGCACTATTGCTGGAAATTTCTGTTTTTGAATAACCAAATACTGTATAATTTTGTTTATAACGCGCACCCCTTTTTTCACGAAGGAACCTGAAATAGTTTTGCGTAATGCTCTTATGTTTTGAAATCATTTATTCAGGTTCCAGTTTTAGAAAAAAATAGCGTACTTCTAGAGAGCACAACCCTTTATATAAGTCCATGTAATTTGCTTTACGTGAGTAATATTTCGATATGTGTAGAATTCTAGATTTTTTTTCCACACGCATCTTTTGTTTTTAAATTTTATTTTTAAATCTCTAATTTTTATACCCAATGTATGTAACGCACACCCGAGAGCTGCGATTTTATTTTGCGTGTTAAAAGTGCACATTACGGTGCACTTTTTCATAACCGTTTCAAGCCACGTTATGGTGAAGAATATTACACGTGTGGATATATTATGTTGTTTTCTAGAAATTCTTGCTTGATGTTCACTTTTTTTTTCTTTTGATTGTTATGTGTGTTTCAATCCTTTAAAAATAAACAAAAGGGATTCAATTTTTTGTTTTAGTTTTGCACAATTGCTGAGAAAGTTATCTAACAATGTCGCGAGTTGTAGTGATCCAGAAATCTACATTTTGTAGTTTACACAATGTTTCGTATCTAATGTGAAAAACGTTTATGTATATCTTCCTTCCTTCTTCAATAGTTTCGAAAAACGTTTTCGTTGAGTGAATGAACCATACTGTTTTATTTGTGTTGTTTTTAATGCCAAGGGAACCATAACGTAAACTGATTACTTTCTTGGGAAGTGCTACCCTTTGAAAAACGAGACGTATTTTTTCCCTAGGTTTTGAACGCTTTTGGTTTTGAACACTCAAAAACCACCCTTGTATACATCATTGTGTGGGTACAATTACTTTGTGTACATTTTGATGCACGTTTTGTCTCTCATTAATCTGATAATACTTCGATTTCTCAAATTTTTTTCTAAAGAAATACTCACAATGAAATTTGATGTGATTTACGTTAAATTAAAAGAAACTTATTTTGTGGAATCCCACTGTATTCATTTTGCATTGTATTTGGTGATGCTTAGTTGTTGTTAAAAGTTACTGAAATTCTGTTGAAATTATAAGCAAAATAGAACGGGAAAAGTCTTCTCGAGGCGAACCAGTTGAAGTAATAAAATCCTGGAGCACATACCGTGAGTTTCGATTCAATATCTTAATAACTATTTAAATGATAAATTAAATTGATTTTAATTGTATAGATGGCAGCACAAGACTGAATATATAAGGGCAATCACGTGATTAATGATAATAAATTCCAGCGAATTTAGGTACCATGCGCTGACTTTTTGAAGTTGTTGAGGTTTCGTTTCATGCTAATAATCTAAAATAAAATGCATTACCCATAAGAAGAAATAGACGAAACATCTGCAATTGGAACAGACAATTAGTAACAATCGTGTAATAAAAAGTTATGTCCGTAAAGAATACAAAACAAAAAAATCCCGCCAAATCTTGCTGAACGACAATGAACGTGATTTATGTCTGGAAAATGTTTCCCAGATTAAAATTTAATTGGACTGAATGCTTGTTATACTTTTATACTTTCCTTTCTTCAAGTCCGGTGAGTGTCATTTTTGTTCTTGTTAAAATGTGTTCTTACAAAAAAATTTATGTTTCATTTAACCTGATTTGTTTTTATTATTTGGGTTTCACTGATTAGGTACTTTTTGATTCTTATTATGATTCGTATTTTCAAAGCAATGTTTCTATTATCCTCTGGTCCGAAGCATTAAAGAGTAAAATAATTTATTTTATCTTGTACTGGGCTCAAAAATACGAGGTTTCTTGTACATTACCGTTTTAGCATGATTCAGATGTTAAAGTTTTGAGAATAATTATTCAAAGTTCCACAAATTTATTACCAATCCATATTCAATAAAAAACAGCGAAAGTGCCGCATAATTCCCACGGACCGAGAAAGGGTGGGGGAGCGGGTAAGAGTGAAAAGTGTCGCTTCACTGTGATTGGTTTTCGGGATAAGCGGCAACTCACTTCGCGAAGTAAAATAAAAGATTTAATTAATTTCAGGTACCGTGATGCTCGTGGCTGAAAAACAAAAGAGGGGAAAGAAAATTTAAAATTCATCAAAATTGCGGTACTCGACGTTTTTTTCCGCCGTGCCACAAATATATATCAAATATTTCGCCTGGGCCACAACATGAGAATGACTAACAGAAAAAAAAACCACTTTTTGGCCAAGTGAACAGTAGATATTTAAAATGTGGAAAATTATCAAAATATTTAATTTTTTTTTTTTTTTTTGCTTTTTTTAATACTATTTTAACATTTCTATCAAACACACATGCAAACAAAAAAATCAAATATATTTTATGCATTTTTTTTACTGAATTACGGTAAGTTTCTATTTCCTTTCATCCACGACCAAGCAACTTGCTTACATTTTACTGCCATGCAAAGTTGTTATGTAGTTTAATAATTTGATTTTTTTTCTTTTGACAAAGTTTCACTTTTATTTTAGGGATTAGTTTCTTAAATATAGGATGACAACAAAAAGTTTTAACTGAATTCCAGACTGAAAACAGTATTGTTTGTTGATAATTCATTCAGACTTGCTCGTGCATTTTTGTTTCAAATTTGTTCAAGCACTCCTAAAATAAATAGTTTTTTGTTTTGTTTTTTGAACTTAGTATAATTTTAGATTTTATTTGTTGACTAGCTGTTACCCGCCCGCTTCGCTGGGAATTTCATGATGTTTTATAAATTTTTACTGCTTATATATATGTATAAATTATTGATATCTAAGTCCTGCATTAAGAATTCGATTGTATTGAAAAATATACTTATACCTGTAACTGTCGCCTGTTGATAAAAAAAAAAGGGACAGAACTCATCTAATTTGTATTTTCTAAAAATCTCTAAAATTGAAGCATAGAATGATGTTTGCTCTTTCGTAACCCAAAAACCAAGTGGATTCCCGCAAAACCAATTTTCGGTGGATCTCTACTCCGTAAATTGAACATGCAAGCCAAATTTCAAGTCTAAATCTAACAGAAAAAAACAAAAGTTTTACCATCAATATCCTCGTAATCCCGTTGAGAGCCGTTTTCCAAAATAACCGCTCTTAGCGGATTTCAACTCAACAAAAGAAAAATGCAAACTAAATTTCATTATTATAGTCCTTGTAGCTCGAAAAAAGTAATTTTTTTTTTGTCAAGACGTCCAAGTAACCCCCTGCCCCCCCCCAGAACTTGATTTGCTTAAAATAGATTCTTAGTGGATCCCTATTCAACAAAAGAAACATGCTTAACAAATTTCAAGTATATGGGTCTAACAATTAAAAACAGGAATTTTTTTCTGTAACTCCTCTTGACCCCTCGCAACCCTCCTTGGGGGTCAATTTTCGTTTTACTCTTTGTTAGAGGAACTCTATTCCATGAAAGGAACATGCCTACCAATTTTCAAGCAGGATGATCAAATAGTTTAAAATGGAAATATTTATCAATTACGCCTCTTAATCTCCCGAAATTAAACTTAGTAGTTCATATTCGCGAAACCCATTTTGTAGCGGTTCTCTACTTTACGAAAGGAATCTGCTTATCAAATTTCAAGACTGTACGTCTAATAGTTTAAAAATGGGGATAATTATCTATAACGCCACTTGAGCCCCCGCAACGCCACTTCTGGGTCTGTTTTCACAAAACCAATTTTGTAGGGGAATTGCACACTATGAAAGGAATCTGCTTAGCAAAATTTGAAGACTGTGCGTCCAATAAATTAAAAATGCAAAAAAAAATTATTAATAGCGCCCCTTGAACCCCCGCAACCCGGCCTAGGGGTCGATTTTCACAAAACACATTTTGTAGTGTATCTTTATCCTATGAGAGGAATCTGCTGACCAAATTTCAAACTGTGCGTCTAATAGTTTAAAAATAGAAATAATTATTTATATCTGCCCTTAACCCCCCGCACACCCCTTGGGGGTCAATTTTTCCCAAACCTGTTTTGTAGCGGATATTTACTCCATGAAAGAAACATTCCTACCAATTTTCAAGCAGGGAGGTGAAGTAGTTTAAAAACGAAAATATTTATCTAGTACGCCACTAAATCCCCCGCAACGCCATTTAGAGGTCTGTTTTCACAAAACCTTCTTATAGCTGATCTCTACTCTATAAAAGAAATCTACTTATCAAATATAAAGACTGTGCGTCTAATGGTTTAAAAATGAAAATAATTATCTATAACGCCTCTTAAGTCCCGCAACGCCACTTGAGGGCAATTTTCACGAAACCCATTTTGTAGCGTATCTCTACCCTATGAGAGGAATCTACTTACTAAGTTTCAAGACTGTACGTCTAATAACTTAAAAATCGGAATTTCTAAAGCCCCTTAAACCCCCGCCCCCGCAAACAATTGCTGCTAATTTGAAATTACAAACAGACACTTCAATTTTATTTATTTGTATAGATATAGATTGGGATTATAATAACTATTGTTTAAATGTGACTAAAAATGTAAATAAAAAAAGAAAGGATTAAAACTAACCGTAAAACTTATCAATTTTTTGTTTCTTGCATTGCTTTTTGCTTATGAAGCCTTGATTTATTATTTTTAAACGTGAATACGAAACAGCCGATGCTCTACTTAACTGAACAGTGAGATAACTATCATAAAAAAAAATTATGGCACGTGTCAGCGTATTATCATGTGCGCGTAACACTATTATGGCTCATGAACAGCATCGGTCGCCAGTAACCAAAACAACGACTTCATTAGCTCAGCTTTGCGTTAAATTTGGCGTTCATCTTGGCATTCAGTTTCACGTTCACCCGTATAGTTTCCGTTCCCGTAAGAATACGGGAATAAAATATAGCCTATGTTACTCCCCGTTAATGTAGCTTTCCATTAGTGAAAGAATTTTTAAAATCGCACCAGCCGTTTCCGAGATTAGCCGGAACAAACAGACAGACAGACAAAAATTTTAAAAATTGGTTTTTTGTTATGAGTACCGTATATACTTTTAGTGCATTAAGTAAAAAGCTGCTAATTTGAAATTACAAACAGACACTTCAATTTTTACAAGCTTTTATTTAACTTACACTGTATGTATGTATGTATGTATGTATGTATGTAATTTGTTCGGGTGGAATCTTGCAACTCAATTTTGAAGCTGATATCTTCACCACATTGAGCTGAAATTTTGTATACACGTTTAGTTTGGATGACAATGCATGTTTTGACCATTTATATTCCGATATTGCAATTAATTAAAAAGATATTAATTAAAAACGTTAAACTAGTTTTGGGCTCCAACTTCGATATATCTGCATTGTGTTGTAAATATGTTATTATAACAACAATGACAAAAGTTGGCGTCGAAAATCAGTTTTCAGCCAAACTGGAATTTCATAACGTTGCGCTATTGACTGTATTAATTAACTTTTTAATCTAATTTCTACAATGTATGCAATTTTTTTTTACAAATTTCTATCTATTTACTTGGATTTAAATCCAAAACAAAAAAAAGTAAAGCTGTTTTTCAAGTAGATTGGTACATTAAATACTTTTCTCAACGCTGCCAAGTTAAACTGAGATGGAGTATTGTGGAAATTCTTTAAAAAATTTATCTAACTTTAATCTATGAAACTCAGACACAAAATAATTACAGAATCGGAAAGATCATTTTTTATATATCTTACCTATCAAAAAGGAATCCACTAGGAAAACAATAAGAGAAAAATATTATCCAGAAATGCAATGTATTTTCAATTAAAAAAATAATTTTATATTAAAATGAATGAATTTTTTAAATAAATTTTCTAATTTTAAGCCTGCAAGTAATTTAAATATACCTCATTTTATCACCAGTAATCTAAACACACACTACGACATGTGTCCTTAAATTTAATTACAGATAGAATCTGTTAATTTTGAGTTTCCTTTTGTTTGAAAAATTACTGCAATTTGGTTTCTTTAGATGAGTTAGGCACATTGTAAAACTAGTTCAAGGTTATTGATATCCATAAAATGTGCAAAAGAGAATAATTTGCAAAATGACTTGGATAAGTTTTAAAAATAAGGAGAGAAAAAAATTGAATCTTCGAAGAAAAATTTCGTTAAATTTGGAGTTATTTTACGAAAAAAAGAGTAATATGTGCTTGGTTCCAGGAAAAAGTTCTTAAAATAGAGAAATTCCCAAAATAGAGGTTCGTTATACAGGTCTGAATGTATAAAAATAATGCGATGGTTAATTATTTTTTCAAAATCAAGTTTCTAAAGATGACCTGAGCAATTAAAAAAATAGATTCTTACGTAGAAGATATTCAATGTCCAACAAAAAATTATCATTTGTTGATAAAACTTGCTTTTTTGGTTACAACATGCGTTTTGAATTTTAAGCATTTTATTAATACAAATCTTTAAATGCCTTTTCAAGTATTTTAATAAATAACTAGATTTTTCTTCGAAGATGTTAGAGAAATATGTCCCTTATCTTCAAAATATTTCAAATAAATAATGTATTGTTTAAGATTTTTCAAAAAATAGTCAAAATTTTATTTAAAAATTGAATAACTTCGTCATTTATGAAGATAATCTCACGAAACCTTTTTTTCGTATGTAGAACAATATTACCCAAGATCTGCACGAAGATTGAAAATATTGCTTAAAAATTACGGATTTAAAAAGATTGTGTTTTTCGTCTAATACCCTTTTTGCGAGAACTGATTCAGCTAAACCAGGGATGGCGAACCAGCGTTGAATGAGTTGAACAGGATGAGAGGCCTGTCCAGCGATAACTAAAAAGTAAAAAATAAATTAAAATTAAAAAAACTTTTTTAAAAACAAGCTTTTATTTAAAAGTGCTAAAAAGAATAAAATAAACTTTTCCTTTAAAACTTTTTTTACTATCAACTTATAACTTCATTACACAATTTATATGATATAAAAGCTTGTCGCGAAATTTACCTGTGTAGATAAACAAGTAAAATTAATAACTTGACCTGACTGTTTTTAATTTTTAAAAATTCAAACTAAGTAAATACGAGTTCTTAAATATTGCGACAAGCTTTTATATCATATAAATTCTGTAATGACGTTATAAGTTGATAGTAAAAAAAGTTTTAAAGGAAAAGTTTATTTTATTCTTTTTAGCACTTTAAATAAAA
>BMAO01030132.1:0-21073 GCA_019973975.1 Trichonephila clavata
GAGACATGGTAGAACAGCCATGGCTTCACAATGCAAGCCATTTGCTTGATCTCTTTGTCCCGATGGAAATAAAAGTCATCAATCACCGCGAGTTTCTCGGTACTTGCCCTATATATTACTTCAATAAGTTCGAGTAATCAATTTTGTCCTTTGTTGATGTTAAGATTCTTTTATTGAGAATAAGCAGAAAGAAAAAAAATCAAGGATTTTCTCTTTAAAATACTTTATTAATAAGAAGAAATATTTGTATATGTGAACCTTAAACATCAATTTCTTGAATGGCTATGTAATGTCCCATTTTCGAAATAGTACATGGATTGAGTGTTTATTAATGGCTCGCTATATAGTAACAAGAGGGTTACTGGCTACGGAATTTTAAATCGGGATCAAGTGACGAGGATGACACATGAGCTGGCATCACCTTTCCGAAATTCCACAACTCACCACTGTTGTGGCTCAATATCCTCGCCTCGGAAGGTATTGAGCCACAACAGACTTCACGTGCAGCAACCCTTACACATGGCGAGTGCTGTGTGCCAGAAGGTTCCCTCTCATCACGATATCTCCGCAACAAGTAAACCTATAGATTTGAAACTTGGCAGTCGTGTTCCTTTCATGGAGTAGATATCCTCTCAGCACGGATAAGAAAATTTCCGTTTTTAAACTATCAGATCATATCGACTTGGAATTTCGCTAGCATATTTCTTCCATGGTGTATAGTCCTGTAAGAACGGATTTTCCGATAATCAACCTCCAAGGGGCTTGCGAAGGGTTAAGGGAAGTTATAGAAAAATATTCCTGTTTATGAATTATTAGACCCAAATACTTGCCATTTGTTTAGCATAGTTGTTACTTGTTACTGGGGCGTATTCATAAAAAAAACTTCTTTTCAAGCTACTTTGACGTACAATAATAAAATTTGGTATGCATGTTATTTTGTTGCATTAAAATCTGCTAAGCAACTTGTTTTTTCGGAAATGGACTGTCAAAGCGGGTTACGGGTCTGATTGATAAAAAATTTCCGGTATGAAATATAAGATTTAGACTTGAAATGTGGCAATCCTGTTTTATTTTGTGGTGAGTAGAGATCCACTAAAAATTATGTAAACAATATATACTGATACAACATTATGAAATACCCAGCGATGCGGGGCGTTAACAGTTAGTGATATATACATATACACAACCAATTCTTTTTTTTACGCTTCTTTATTTACACTGTCTTTAAAATAACACAGTTTTCAAAATTTAACCCATTTTTTTTTACATAAATTTTTTCTTCTAATACAAATTTCAAAAAAAAAAAAAAATTAAAACATGACGGGATTTGTGTTTTTTAGGACAGGGATAGCCAACCAGCGACACGCGTGGCGCAGAGTGGCACGGCGGAGTGGTAACAGTGGCACGCGAAGACTTAATAAAAATTTGAAAAAAATAATAATAAATAACAATTTTAACGAGAAATCAACAGTTATCAACAAAAGATACCAATAAAAAACGAAAACTTAATAAAAAGTTTAAAAATTTGAAAAAATAATAATAAATATTAATTTTTTTACAATTTTATTATATGCAATTGTCTCAGACAAAAAAAATTCAAAATTTATTTAAATTTAACTTGATTGAGATTCAGTAGAAATTTATCATGTAGAAATGCACCTGCATTGTTGTTCGATTTGGTTTTCCAAAGCTTTTTACACTCTCGAGATTTTGAAATATGAGGGGCTATATTTTTAAAATATCTGGAGAAGACTCTGTTCGGCCCATTGAATACTTGCTATTCTAGAATGAATACTTCTTACCGATATTAAAACTAGAAAAACTCAGTGGTGCCACAGCTCATGATGCCAAGGCCTACTGTATCCATCTCAGTATATGTAACCATGGCTCTGAGGAGGATGAGTAGATGTTCCGGTCAGATGGTCAGTCTGACGCGAAACCCCTAAGGGTTAAGTTCCCAAGAAAGCTTGGTATTCATTTATCGACCCACTAAGCTACGAAAGGTTGAGTGGACCTTGCCAGGATTTGAGCCCCGGACTTAGCGTGGAAGAGCGATACACTACCAGCCGAGAAGCCGAAAAGAGGGACATTAAAACAATTTAAATTAAGATTTCAGTTAAAATATGTATTTTTTCTACCCTGGTTTGTCAAATATGTTCCTTTGTGGACAAACCTTTTTTTTTTGTCATGGTTTTGGAGGCAAAAATTAACATATTTCCCATTAATGCAGAAACTATTTACCCAAGTTAATAATGAACCAAGCTGTGATAGATTAAAAAATTTACTATCCATTTTGCTCGATTTTCATTGCTAGGTGATGATTTTCAAGATGATTAAAAAATGCAGATCTTTTCACAAATCCTTTTTCAATTTCTGTGCAAAAAATTAATTTGTTACTTACTTGAAATCAAAATCGAAATTATTGTATAAAGCACCATACTACACTGACAAGTAAATGTAAGAAAATCTATTGAATTTTAAAAATTGTTTTAACAAGAAATTTTTCAAATTTTCACGATTTGCTCTGTCATATAATGTTGTAGGTTTGAATGAACATATACCTTTGTGAACAAATGTTTTCTATTATGAACATAACAAAATGTAAATATCGTTCAAAATTAATTTAACTGATTAACAATAAAGTTTAAGTTTGTGCTTTGGTCTCAATTATCATATTGTTTTTAAATTTCCACTACTTACACTTGTGCAATAAAAATGTTCTCTTTGTGCAAAAGGTACATAATTAAGCTTATAAGTAATTTTTTTCCATCTATTTATTTGGCAAGCTTAATTACTTTTTATCTGAAAGTGACCCTCTTCCTAAAAAGGTTGACCACCCCTGCCTTAGGATGAGGACGATATGATCCAATTTATGATAGTTTAAGAAGTCGATAATGATGAAGTCGAAGGTGAAGTTCAGCTATTAACAGCTGGTTTAATTCTCGAGAGCTTGGAATTGAACAACAGTTTCTTACTCATGATCCTGACGCAGAGTGTGCATTAAAATTTCCATATAATCAAAAGTCTTGTGCAGCGGGATATAGAGTATTAAACAAGCAACTTGAGAAACCGAAAAACAGCCGCTAATAACAGACCCTACCCCGTTATTAACAAACGAAGTTCTTCATTTGAATCAAAACAGACAGTTGTGCAAAGATGCATCTACTGATGATCGCATCTTTGATCCTTGTTATCAAATAGCGATGAACCGTTGCTAGTTAGTAGTTTTATTCCTAATTTGAATTTTTATGTGTTGCATATACTTATAGGCTGAATTTTCACTAGACACTAATTTTATTTGTTTATTTGTAATAAAAAGGAATTGTTTTTGTTTTATAAATTTCTATACTTTTTCTGCACGTTTTTTGGGGGCCGAAAATATTTAGAGATTTTTCAACATTTCCCCAAATTTGTCGCATGTATTTTTTTACACGGTTTTCTCTGGAACGTATTGAAAAAAAGAGTTGGGTGTACATTAAAATTCCTGCAACGTTACATTCGAAAGAAATTGTTCTAAGACGTACGTATACTGAAATTTTAAAATAGTAAAAAGGAAAAGAAAATTTAACCAAAACGTATTCATTTTAAAACCTATATTGAAAAAAAAACTAACAAAATCATATAAAATAAAGCATCAAATCTTACACTGACGAATAAAATAGAAGAAATGAAAGAATATATATAAAAATCAGAAAGAGCTGCTGCTTCTCTTGACACCTGAAAAATATCAAAAAATGATATTTATTTTTAAAACGACTTTTTATTGCTCTCTTATAACGTGTATAATGGTAATCGACTTTTAAAATACTTCAGAATAAAGAACTGTTCCCACCTGAATTTGTCTTTGAAATTCAAAAATTTGTTACATTTCTGTAAACTGAGCTCATTTGAGATATGTATTTCGTGTAAAGAATTGTTCATTATGGAATTCGAAATTTAGCGCACAGAAAATGAAGGGAAAAAGACATTTTCAACAAAGATTACTTTCTCATTGGCTCAAAAAAGGACGTTTCCGTAATGGGTGTGTGGAAACCGATCCCTATTACATATAATTTTCAGTGTTTCATTACTTTTCTCCGACCCGAAGTGGGTTTGTTTTGTCTTCGTTCACAGAATTTATAACCTAGAAATGACGCCATTTCTCCTGTCTCCATAGTACAGCTACACCTACTTTCCAGAAAGCTTAATCATTGATTCTAAAAAATAGATTTTGTTTGGCTTTGGAATTCATTTTTGAAGACGTAGAAAATCCATTGCATAAAAATATTATTTTGTTTAATCTCACTAAATTTTGTTGATTTAATTGCTTAAAAACCAATTTTGCTAAAAGTACTCAAGTTTTTGCATAGACAATAAACCAAACAAAAATGAATCTAGCCCATTTTTTTAAAATTAATTTCTTTAGACGTTCACATACATACTGATCCAAGCAGTGTTTAAAAGTTTTAGAGATAGAATATCAGTTTTTAAATAGATTTATCTTTGCAATGCATAAGACAAATGCTCTGTTAAAATTTTTAGCACCAAAAAATAGTTAAATCACTGATAATTAAATTATATACTAGTCGAAATGAGCACAAATCCAATATTTCGAACCATGTCCTACATAAAAAGACGATTATACACTTAATATCGATCGTAATTTTTCTGTGAATATAATTTATTTCCGATAATTCTCAAAACGTAAACATATAATTGTTGATTCCATTATAAAAATAAACACAAATTGTAAAAAAAAAAGCATAGCCTTTCAAAAAATTATTCTGCTTTACTCCTAACTTTACTACGCATTCAATTGGAGAAAAATATATCTAAAACAAGCAATGCGTCAATCTTACCATTGAACTGAAACAAATGATAAGGACAGTGAAGTGAACAATCACGTTCCCTATCTCCGACCAAACATGACAGTGGTATCCGAATGGTCATGGTCACGAACTCCTAACCAGCATTGTTTCTGTCGAGTTTTTTTTATCACAAAACACTCGGCGTGAAAAGCACGATAAAGTGATCAAAGCCCTATCGTTAGAATGACGTAGAAGCATGCGGATGGCGGTGGTAGCTGAGGTGTCGTCCTCGTCACTTTGTAGTTCAAAATTACTGAACAAATGCAGCTAATAATTACCGTAGTCCAACATTTGTAATACTTTCCAAACTTCTTCGGAAAGCAACGTAATTCATTTTAAGATAAGGTTACATTTTCAAAAAACTGCAACAAATAAGTACTTTTTTTGTGAATAACTATCGAGATATTTCTTGCAAGGGCTATTACGGAGAAAAGAAAATAAACAGTACCTAGTTGCCTTTTTTTAAAAATCAATTTTTTTGTTTTTAGGAAATGTAGACAGGCATCAAAGCTCATCTAATGTTTAAAAGTATCATTTGGTGTGTATCAGTTACATTGGGTTGTAATCACTGGCGTAACGAATTCTGAGTAAGCCCTGTGTCAAAATTCCTTCAGGGCCATGTTTTAGATATGAGAACCCTGTTAGCGGGACTGTAATTACACATGTTGGAACCCCTAGTAGCTACGCCTCTGCTTGTACTTTATGCTGCCGAAGATAAAATCTGTGTTAAAACTTTCAACACCAAGAAAAAAAAAGAAAGAAGAAAATGTCTTGTATCGAAATAAGCGATTTCATTCTTCAGTACTACGTCCTAAGTATGCACAATGGATTACAATGTTCCAGAATTTATTATTTTAATTTTCATACACAAAAACTTTTGTATTGAGTAAAGATTGATCCTATGAATGGGCACGGTCAAAATAAAGACATGGTGTCTAAAAAGTAAAAAATTAATATTTATTTTAAAGAAAACACTCGGACAGATCCAAGCTCCTTCGCACCCAGACATAGAATGAAAAAAAATCCTCTCATCTCGCCAAAGGGAGGGAGGGGGTAACCTAACCGTCTCCTTTTGCAGGTGGCGTTCCAGCCTTATGGACTTCGCACTCTTACATCTCCCCCCTTAAAAGATCATCCGTCATTCCAGGAGGATGAAGCTGAAAAGGAATTAAAACAAAAAAAACATGCATACATGACAAGAAGGAGATAACGAGAGAAATGTCTTTTTTTTCCAGGTGTTTCATGAAAAGAGCCTTTGTTAATACAACTCCCACAAAAATAGTTTTTGCAAATCACATTAATACGCTAGAAATTCATATTCATACACAAGTTACACCAACACAAAAATAATACTCCAAAATATTAAAATATAAAAGAAAAGTTACTAAAATCATATCACAGAATCTAAAATAATTATGCAACATATATCAGCAGAGCATATTTAGGAGCCAAAGTTTTAATCTGTAGCAGTTTCAGAAATTATTATATAGAAAGATGTCGAGTACTCTGTAGCCTAAATTCTAATTAATTAACAGGAATAGGCAATCAGGATAATGCATTAGCATTCTCGTGTTTAATACCTTACCTATATGAAATGGAAATATTGTATCTTTGGAGGACTAAGGGCCCAACAAGTGGCTCTTTGAGGAGTGGTTAGGGTTAGGTAAGTCAGAGGTCACCTCAACTTCAGCACCAAAAATCCAGGTATCGAAGCGCTCCAGTGCCTCTATTACGGCATAAACCTCGCGCTCTATGGTTGCCCACCGAGTTTGAGTTTCGGTCAGTTTCTTACTAAAAAACGCAATTGGATTCTCTTTCCACATTCCCATCATTTTGAGACAAACATTCCCCTATTGCAATCGTTGAAGCATCCGTATATAGCTGGTAAGGTTTTGATAAATTAGGGGTGTATAAGGATGGTGCTTTTATCAGTTCCGCCTTTAATTTTGTAAGAGCTTGTCCTGCATCTTCATTCCATGGGAATTTATTTGGAACTCGGTTTTTGGTGAGTTCCGTTAATGCAAGATTAAAGAAGCAAAATTTGGGATATATTCTCGATAGTAACTAGTTAAACCAAGGAAACTTCGTATTTGGTACAGGTATATTTTTGATTGATTCAACCTTTGCTGGATCTGGGGAATGTTGTCCTGAACCTACCACGTGCCCTAAAAACTTCACTGGTTTTCTTGCGAAATTGCACTTTTTCTAGTGATCGTAAATCCGTCCTGTTGATCGCTGGAAATACTTTACACAGATGTTTTATGTGCTGTTCCCATGATTTGGAGAAAACTGCTACATCGTCGACATATGAGCGACAATATGCACGGTGTTTCACTAGTACTTGATCCATAACATTTTGAAAGGTACTCCCATCTCGCCAAAGGAGGAAGGGGGGAGGCTAACAGTCTCCTTTTGCAGGTGGCGTTCCAGTCTTATGGACTTACGAACTCTTACATATGGATTATTAATTTATTCACAATTTTTCGACATTACATAAGAAAAAAAATACACATGCGTGTATTTTTCAATTTTGTTTGGATATTTTTAATTTTTGCATGAAACAAACTACATGATCCAACAGAAGAAAAAAATAAATTGAAAATCACTCATTCAAAATCCGCATTAAAGCGTAATAATAATTTAAATTTCTGAAATTAAGAGAAAACGAGAAAACACTAGTGGAAAAAGAGCCCATTCACTTTGAAAGATTCCACATACTGCGGCTTAATAAGAATTCTAAAATGAAAAGTACCAACACTTCGAAAATTACCGTAAAAATGCGTTTCATCAAGACGTAGTAGAAATCTGCTGCCTAGGATATTTGGTCCTTTTGATTCGAAAGGCGGACTTATAAAAAATCAGTTGAAATTTAAGTTGTAAAGCTTGTTTTGTTTAATATTTTGCTTCTTGCAATATTTTCTCTCATTAAAATTATTTTATATTTACAGAATTTTGTTCGTAAAGTTCGGTTTGTCTGTATCTCAGACAAAGAAAATGCTTATATATTTCGTGCGTAATATTAATAAATACAGCCAACTCTCTCTTTTTACACGATTTTGAAATAATACGAATTGAACGAATTTTTTTTTACACAAATTTTTTGTTCTAGCACGAATTTTAAAAAAAATTGGGGACTCGTGCCGTTTGGATGAGGACGATTTGAACAAGTTTACGATCCTAAAGAAGTCGATACTGGCGAAGTCGAAGGTGAAGTTCACCTATTAACAGTTGATTTAATTCGTGAGAGGTTTTGAAATTGCTACAAATATGGAATAACATTTTGTTTCTCGTGATCCTGACATAGATCGTGCATTAAAATTTATACGTAATCTTGAGTCGCAAGATATCAAGAATGATATAATCAACTTGAGAAACCAAAATGATAGCCGCTAATAAGACTTTGTAACAAAAAAGGCCGTTAATAACGAAATAAGTTCTTCATTTGAATCAAAAGCGACAGTTGTGCTAGACATATCTGACACATCTACTGATGATAGGTTTTTTAATCCAGTTCGTAATAAACATGCACGCTTGTTATCAGGTAGCGATGAATAGTTACTGTATAAATTGATTTTCAGTTTCTATTTGACTCTTTATATGTCGTATGTACTAATTAACAAAATTGTCTCTGTGTGATAATTCTTTTAATTTTGAAATTTTTTTGTAACCCAAATGAATTGTTTGTGTTTTATAAATAAGTAACACGGGGAATTTTTAATTACTTTTTTGCTCGGTTCCTTCTATAAATATTTAAAGATGCTTTTCATCTTCCATGATTTTTTAATATTGTGGGACATACCCTAAACTATCATAGGTCGCATGTATTTTTTTACACGATTTTCCCCCCACAGTTTTGAGAAACGTATCTACCGTGTAAAAAAGGAGTTGGGTGTACGGACTTTTTTACCTTAAAGCAAAATGATTTTTTAACGAATAGTTTCATCGAAGATTGTCCAATGTTCACCCAATTCAAAGGAATAAAAGAGTGTTTTTAGGAATTCAATTTCGGGAAGCATTGTTTGAAATAATGTATACATTGTCACATTTGTGGAAATCTTTCGAAAAGCATTATGTATTATATATTAGCAATAACATAGAACCCAAAAATAGCATTAGAAATATCATAGAGAAGCATAATAACATAGAACACAAATGCAAAGGTCCTGTGACGCATGCCCCAGAGAACTGGCATGAAAACACGCCAATAGTATAAGGAATAGAATCAACCCACCTTTGAAGTTTTTCAGTGGCAAAGCTGACGAATCTTTTTTTTCCCCTTTGCATTTGCGATGCGTCATTTAGCATTCGTATTGGAATAGCTTTAAAGGTGGTCGCTTAGTGGTCAAAGTCACGGACTCGTATCCGGCGTGTCATGAGTTCGAGCCTAGTACCGCTGAAGACCCACCGTGCTGCGGGGAGACGCTCGTTAAATCTGTCGAAGTTCAAACGTCCTCTCGTTTGTGTGGTGTGGCAGTTAGGAGAGGGGAGTGCCAGCTCAGGTGTCCTCGTCACTTGACCGTGGTTCTAAATGACGGGGCTCATCGACTCTATCCCACGAGTTCATTTAGAGTGCGACGTTAATATAAAAAATCACATCCATCGACTTTCCCAAGGAGTTGCACTTGAGGCTTTCAATGTTAGTCCTTTTATATATTATAATAATATAGGGCGTCGAAAATCTGATTAAAAAAAAAAACCTTTGAAAATAGTTTGCAAGCTTCTTAAGGTACCTTTGCGATGTCGTTAATGACGATTCAAAAATGAGCTACGACACAGATCTCTCATGAGTCGTCTCCAGATATCTCCTCTTCGTGAAGTTTTTCCCTTCTAAATTGGAAATAAGTCTCGGAAAAAAAAGCTGTCTGTGTCTCATTAGGATAAGATTTGTCAATAGGTGTTCGAACGTCGTGGTTCGATCATCTGTTGACTAACTCGGAAGGATATTTTCTCTCAAACTCCAACTGTACTTTTATTGACCGTTATTCGAATTTATATAAATTAATTTTTTATGTAATTGGACTTTGAATCCAAATTCTAAGATGTTTCAAGCAATCTTTAATTTCCTACTGGGCGTGAGCTCTGGAGTTACCCTTCAAAATGTTTGCTTTTAAACAAATTTTTTAAAGTGTTTTGTACTTGAGTGCTCAAAACGGAATACCCTATTCCAGTCAAGGTATTGTGGCAGTGTATATATCTCAGTGATTTGTGACACGAGCCTAAAACTAAATAAAAACGACAATTTTTACTTTTGTTTCTTGGCTGTAAGTGAGATAGATTATATTTTAAACGCAGTTTGAAATGGAATTCACATTTAAGATTTCTTTAAGCTTTATTGTAAATATAACTAAATGTTCCGAGAGATTTTTTTTTTCAACTGAAAATAATGTAGTATTGAAAATTGTATAGCAGAAAGGAAATATTTCGCAGAAGAAAAACAACTCTAAGACATTTCCGTTTTTAAATTGGGTTTATTGTCTTTGGTAAACACGCGCCAGTGGGTTGGCTAGTGCTTCAGAACGAATGGCTTCTGTTCTGAAGTGGGTGATAAAATTATACACATCAAATTATAGCATTATGACTCTCTCTCTCTGAACATTTTGATTCGAAAAGTACAGTTGCTAGTATATTTACAATACAGCGTTCGAATTCAACTTTAAAAATATTCAAAATGAACATAGAAATAAGTGCGTTCCTGTCATCTCTTTTCGTTTTAATCAGACTACTTAAAAGGAAAATAAATGTTTTTATATGACATGGTGCAGTTGAGAAACAGCAAAATGTATAATATGGATACAAAACACTCACTCTATTGAGTGAGTGAGGGAATATTAACGTCGCACTTTTCAGCTATACACGAGGGCTTTTGGCGACGGACCTCGTAATTTCGAACCATAATTCAAGTGACGAGGACGACACCTGAGCTGGCACCCCCCCCTCCTAACTACCACACCACACCAACCTTACTCTGTTGGATAGACTAGTAATAGTTAAACTACGTCCTCCTGGCTCCCCGCAGGAGTTTAAACTGCAGTACAGATATTTTGGATTCCAATATTAGGGGAAAAAATTACTTAAGGAGGCGTGCCATTTATAGATAGATGAAAACTACTCAAAATTTTAACATTTTAGCAACATGTAGTTGTGATTATGTATATATATGAATAATGTTATACTTGGGTAACATGTAGGTACGAATATATGTCTATATTAATTCATCCAAAATCTTTTACACATTCCCAAAAGTAGAGCTCACCCTAAACAATATGCATCAGCTTATTAACATACGCTTACATTTAAATTGAAAAAAACAAATCTAAAAATACAGAATTACAACTTCCTTCACCTCAGTAGTATTACATATTTTTCAAAATGTAATTTTTGAAATATTTTATATGCGTTTTAAAATAAATGACAGAGGTTCACCAAATCTTTTTATGTTCTTCCTGCTTGTCAAAAAAAAGTATTGCGTTTTGCTCTATTAAATGATGAACATATGAACATGAAAATATGAATGAATTATACGCATTACGGTACTTTTTTAAAATTTTATTCTAAAGGAACGAATTTTGGCAAAGAAAAAATTTAATTTTGTTACGAATGCCTTAAACCCGATTAGATGATTAGATTTTATTAGATGAAATAAAAAAGGGTGACCTCATCTCAATTGATTCAGAGTAATCGTTGTATTTGTATTGAATAATAAAATCTAGATCTCTGGATAGTAAAAATTTAATTTGTAAAAAACTAAAGTGCAGACGATTTTTAAATTTTAGCTTCTCGGGCATACTTTGACAATCCATGAAGATTAAAAACATCATCGATTTGTATCAGCTCATATTAATATTAATTTGCTTTTCAATGGAAATTTGGCATTCAATTGCTGAAGAGGCCGCCCATCCGGTATAGTGGTCAATGAAGCTGACTGCGGTGCCGTAGGGACTGGGTTCGAATCCCAGTGATGGCATGGATGTTTGTGTTGTAAACCTTTCTTCTATCTGTGTTGTATGCCCCCGTGTTATACATTGCGTGGTGAACGGGATTTATAAATGTTAAAAAAAAATTGCTGAAGAGAATATTTTTTTCACTGTAATCTACTTCTTTGTGTAATGTACATTTAAATTTGTTCTCAAGGTTGTTGGTTTATTTTCAATTTATTCTTCATTCTTATTTTTGTCATTTATTCGTATTGTATGGTCTTTCAAGAGAAAGAGAAGTGTTAATTTTTTATTTTTCAAGTTAAGGTTAAATTATCATTTGGTCTTGGTTGTCTGATTTTCTACAAAGTATTTACATTGTGCTTTTCTTTTATTTTCATGTGACTCTCTGTAAAAAACTAAATAGTGGTGAGGGAACATTTAATTGTTTCCCCCAAATATTTCTGTAAAACGAATTAATGTGTTGTTCATTTATAGTATTTGATTTCGAAATAATCTTTATACGCAGTTTGTGAATTGCATTAAAGAATTACATTTTTATTTACTCCCCGTAGTAGAAAGATTTGAATTTTCCTTTTTGTATCAAAATTATTATCTACAGATAAAAATAAAGGCACTTAAATAACTGTGTAGTGAACAATATAGTATAAAACTATGCATGAAAGATGGTATCATAAAAGAAAGCCATAAAATACTTCTTGAAAAATTACACCCAATACTTGTAAGGGCATCTAATATCTTTAAAAATATAAGTTTTTTAAACAACATTTTATTTCGAAAGGATAAATAAATTTTGTTCCTGTTGTGAAAACCCTACTATTTATTAACATTTGATTCTGCATAAATGGCTACACCAAGGATTTTTTTCGACATGTACAAATTCATTTACATATATAATTATGCATCCAGAGAGAGAGAGCTCCATTTTTAAATACGAACACAAAACTTGCCTGGATTGATATGGTATGCCAATCAGCATTGAATAATTTTTTTGTAATAGTTTTATAAAAAAAAGGAATAAAAATAATGCTGAATTGTGTGTGTGCGTTTTCAAATCTCGCCGAATGATGGCATTGAAATAATATTTATATTTTGATTCTGTTTTAGTTAACGATTTCCACGTGACAAAGTCTATTTGGAGACATTTACAATTAAAACTTTCTGGAGAGCTTTCAGTCATGTAACTGTACTAAAAATGTTGATGTTAGACATGCGGTCACCACTGGATTACAACCCACAATAATCAGACAATAGAGACAAAACAATTCGCTTTAGATGGGAGAAAGAGTGACATTTTTTTTTTTTTTTTTGATGAACAGTTGTTCAATAAAATAGTTTATCTGGATATGTGGAAACGATCATGCTTTTTTTGGCTGATTAATGTTTTTTTTCCCGCTGTTTAATATTTTCTCCTCATTTGATAATTAAATGCTACACCCTTTATTTTAGATTCTGAAAGCTCATTTTTTTTAGTAATGTTAAATACGTTTTCTTATAAACAGATTTTGGAAATGTTTTCGGGAGCTCTGATCAATTGATTTGTTCAGCGTCTTTGTAGTATTTAATAACACTGCTCTTCAGACAAAAATTCAATCTCACATTCAAACAATTCGGAAATTTACCACAGCCATTATAAAAATATTACCAAATAATAAACAATAATCTTTCAATTGTATTTGTGTTTTTCAAGGAAGAAAAGAAAAAAAGCAATCAATTTGAATGATTTTCCAGAATATTTTTTTATTTCGGATTATTGCGTCGTAAAGTATATTTGTTTTTTTTTATTTGACTTTAATTTGCTTCATTACATTTTTTTTAAATATACTATCTTCTGTTAATTTTCCTCTTTAGCCATTTAAATTTGAAATTCGTACGTTTTGGAATATCTTCATTTGAATGCCGTTTATGCAGAATTTTTTATTGCAAGAATTTTTTTTTAAAAACAAAGAGTTTATTTTAAATCAACAACTACTCTTCGCCTACGAGGGAAATGGGTGAAAATTAATTATTAATTGCTAAACATGTAATATAAAGGGTGACAGGAACGCAAGCTGGTATCGATTGGTCAAGTAAGTTAATTTATTGGCAGTTTACTAATAATTTAAAGGAAAGCAGTTTGAGGGGTATCGGCCATAGACCTCAGAATTTTGAATAATGGTCACATAAGAAAAGACATTTTTTCTTTTAAAAAAATTATGCTAAATTTTCTTTTTTTAAAAAATTACATCTCCTTTCTGATATTAATGTAAAATATTTAAAAGTAAAAACACCCATTCACAGGTTCACGTCCTTAAATCAGTGTCAGTGGCGTCGCTACTAATGGGCTAAGCGGTGCCATGCACCAGGACCCTCAAGCTCAGTGGACGTCGGACCCTGACCATCAAAGCAAGTCGAACTTGCGATAATTTCTCCTTTTCAGATATAAATGTAAAAGAATTTTGAGCTTGTATATAGAGAATTAATTCCCTCAAATTCTTGTCGCTGTTTGTATAGTGTTGCAAACTTTACTTATTGAAAAAAGTTGATATTAATTTCAATTTTTTTTTCATTTTTCTACAAATTGTTACTTGAAAATAAACTCCATGAAAAAACTTACCATTCTTTTTAATACATCTTAAAAAACCTACACAAGAAGCAATTTTTCTCTAGTTACATTCTACTTTTTAATGACAATTTGATAATAATAAGCTAGTTTCCTGTTTCAGTATTTCACATTCCACTCGTATATGCAATAGACTGATGTAATTGCTCTCTCTTCTACACTTTTGCACACATAGGTATTTTTTAATAACTATAATATTATATTGCGTTTTCTTGTTCATGCATATTTTTTGTATCATTTCCTGTCTATCTAGGGGGACCATTTTTTAGCTCTAAACCCTCTGGTGGGTGAGTTTGATCCTCCTGAAAATGTAAATAAATAACCAGGGATTCTTCAACGACTTTTTCTAGCGTAGCATTATATTTGTCCTTCCTTTTAACGTCAGTAAGTACCTTAGGACATACGAATTGTATTCATAGTGTGTCATAAATTAATAATACCACAATGTACCTAGCTATTCTACAAATAACTGGACATTTCATAAATTAAATTGTGACTAAATTGTTAAAATTTTATAAATGTATAAATTTTACGTTAAAATTAGGCTCTTAGTTTTGAAATTATCTATTGATAAAAACAGTTAAAATTCCTTGAAAAATATAGTTCATGTTAGGATATGATTAATTGATACGTAACAAAGAAAAACAGAATATACAATATACAGTTATAGCTAGATAATTAGAACAATAATAAATAAGTAACAGAGCAATAGGCAGCAAGAATTGTATTTATATTTCAACGACTTTTATAGAACAGGCCGCTACCTAATTCTGATCGCAAAAGCATTTACGCTGTTTCATTAAAAATAGCACAAAATTTGATCTTAAGCGAAAAATACGCCACATTTAATACTTAAAGGATTGACGCTTGTTATTCCACACAAAAACTAGGTAAAGCATAGAATCCCAATCAACTATATTTTTAGCTATCTATTTAACTATCGATTTTATGAAATAGCGGCTCCCACACTTTTTAACGGGGTAATATATACTATACAAAAATACACAACTGTTTACAACACATTTTTTTCCGTTACTCTAAATTGGAATGGGCAATTAATTTTTTTGAAAGACTGCATTTGCTATATCAGGTTATGCCTAATTACTACATTCCATTTCGTTCTTTTTATTCAAGAGTCTTAATAAAATAATTTTTTTAAGAGTTATTAAACAGAAGAGGTCTTAATTCACCTGATGAGAGAGAGAGAGAGAGAGACCTAATAACAAAATTTATCGTTTGGTCTCTAGTCTAAAATTTAAAAAAAAAAACCTTTAGGAATTCATTTTGTTCCTTTATAAAGGATAGGTAGTGAAATTATTCAGATATATTTTTTTGTAAAATATATTTTGATATTTCTTTTGTAAAAGTATTTCTCTATGTGCTTCTGCAGTTTCTTATACCATTCAATCAAATGGAATTTAAAACAAATGTTTTGAAAATGAATACGAATGATACTTTGAATTCAGCACACAATAAACTTAAAGGTAATAAAAATATGTTTAATTGTACTTTATACTGTGAGTCCTTTTCATGTACCCATCTCATTCTTTTAATGAGGAATAATCTCGATGTACCTCAACATGATATTCTAGTTTCAGAGAGAAAAAAGTTTTAAATGCAAATTTTAAGCCTGCAGTGGAGCTGTCTGTCCATAGGTTTCTGAATTTTTTTTTTTTTTGGTAAACATTTTGAAAACAAAAAAACATGTATAAAACTGACAAGAAAATTCAAACATTCTAATTACTATGAATTGCAGGTATGCTATCAAGTTAGAACTTTTATATAATTATTTTTATAAAATTAATCCATGTTCCTCCTCAAAAATCATCTCGAGAATCAACCAATAAATGGAGTCAAGAGGGTTGGTGTTAATTGGGCAGTTAGAAGAGTGTTCTGATGGGAACGTTTTTGCCAAAGTAATTTATGAGATCTTGAATGTCAAGTGAAACGTTTTTGCAGTGACACTGGTCATTCGAAAGAATTGATTTCCAAGTGTCCAAAGAAGCCGGCGATCGTAGCGCCACAACATCCTGTATAGAATGCATCGTTGAAGCAGTTTCAGAAGCCTTGAAGGTTAAATAGAAGCCCTTAACTGTACTAAATCAGGATAACTCACGGCTGCAGTTATTTAATAAAGGATGAATATTAAAGGATGAAAAGCACATACCTTTTCAGAATGAATGAATCAAACAGTGCAATGCATTGCACTGCAAACCGATAGGTCCGAGCATTTAAGATATAGCTAGACAGAAAATGAGGAATTCAAGTTTGAATAACATCTCAGCATAAAGTATGTAAAACCCGTTGATTGTTAGTTGTTTTGAGTTTTTAAACTTATACCATCAGACATTTTAGAGAACTTTTTAAATGCCAGCAGTTTTTGAATAGCAATCAAAATTTCAATTTTTTTTTTAAACTATGATTTTACTTTCTCATTTCACATTAGATTCGTGCATTAAACAATTACAATTTTCAAGTAAAAAATAGAACCTTGTATTAATAAATAATAAAAAAGAAACGAGGTCTACAGTAGACGCATATGATGTTTACACATCATATGCGTCTACTGTAGACATCTGACTTTTTATCATGGTAAATACGCAATAGTGACTTTAATCCTGAAAGAAATGAATCGGTTATGATTGGAAATAATTTTCTCTTGAATAATTATATCTTTAATGAAAAATTTTTTTCATTAACACAAGGAGTAATGCAGTTTTTTTTTTACCAAAAATATTTATTATTGTTTAATTTAGGGAAGAGCGGAGACAATAGATTTATGAAAACTAAAGTATGACACATATACTTGTAATTTCAAAGAATTTAAAGATCGTTGAAAAACGGCGTCAATAACAGTACCACTGTTGTCGAAACATTTCGATTAGTGTTCATTTCGTGCTTGAGTTCATCTTTCAGAAAAGCTATGAGCAGCTCAGCTTCTGGCAAACTGAAGTTAACGTTAAAATCACCACTCAAAATCATGGGAAGCGAGTGATAGTTTTTTTTTTAAAAAAAAGAGCAGAACCACCTTTGGTATACGGTAAAAGTACAAAATGCAGGAAATCTTTAATTTTTTTAACTGATTCAGAGAAATGTATGCGACCACCAAAATGACAAGACTTGCTGGTATGTGCGGTAGGCGGGCGTCTTAATTACTACTACAGTTGGACCCTCAGACGAGGGTAGCGAAGAAACACCGTCAAGCGCATGCTTGTTGTTGTTGTTGTCGTGCCCTTCCCACAGGGGGAAGGAATGAAAGTTGCCATTGCCTGAAGCGCATGCTTAAAAATTAGAAATATTAGAGAAAATCAATAATACCCGTTTACTTAATTAGTTTTTTTTTAATCGAGAAATCTTTTTTAAAAACAATTAAAAATATTTTATTGACAGCGACAGGAATTAACCTCAAAGTATGAAATGAAAAGCACTTAAATATTTATTCAAATAATTCCATATTACGTATTCCTATTTTTTTAAGAATGATGAGCTTTGTCAGACGCTTACCAGGAAATATAATTATTTTTTTAAATATATAGTTTACACATATATAAATATATCCTGAGATTTCAAACACAACGAGCCCTGAGACTTAGACATTTGAGCGTAATAATCAAGTTTATTCTGGATGAAGTCTAATAAGACTTGCTGGTGTGTGCGGTAGGCGGGCGTCTTAATTGCTAGTAGAGTTGGACCCTGAGACGAGGCTAGCGAAGAGACACACCCAAGGCGCTGAATTGGTCAAATCAAACAGCGCGCGCTTCCTCCGACTTCCTGTTATGCATTTCCGTCCCTTTTCACGAAATCACTCCAACAAATATCCAGCAACCAAGAGTAAAGAAAGATGTTACAGGTCAAAAATCCCACGACTGTAGACATGAGTGGCGCACACAGGGGGGATCCTCAGTTCCGGACCCTTCTTAAAGCCCTTGATTTTTTTTTTCCCGATTGATTAAAATCCTATGTATATAATACGTAAAATGTAATTAATTATTTGTTATTAATAATTAATTTTATTAATTAACGCTAAATATTAATTACTTATTTAATTTTTACTGTTTTCTGTTACTGAAAATCGACAAATTATGTTGGAGCATGGTACGGGAATAGTGGACTTTCGATTCTGGACACTCTCCTTGAAAAATTCCTGTGTGCGCTACTGGTAGACATGCATAGTATTTAAGCCATTATATAATACATAATCTCACATATAAGACATTCCTTTTGAAATCGCTCCTTTCCAGTCAACGACGAAAACAAAATAATGGGATTTTTTTCTTTCAGACTTTAAAAAAGAGTTTTTTGAAGCATTTAATTTCCATATATTTTTTAAATCTCGATTATAGATGCCATATAATGCTGATACTAGCTAATTCAAATTGCGCTACGAAAAATTTGAATGTGACAAAACCATTTTAGACAGTAACCGACTTAGTATGTACAGGGACGTGCAAGAGAATCAAAAAGGTACATACCTATGCAGTGAAAGAAATACTATGTTTTAAAATACAAATGACTGCCTTGAACGAAAAGAATACTACCAATCACAAAGCTAAGTAGCGTCTTTAAAAACTGCCTATTCTTACCGTTTGTTACTTTTATAGTAAAAAGTTTGTTTAATTTAAAATGCTAGCTGTAAGGCTAAATGCATTTACAATTTTAGTCTTTCAGAGAATGTTTGTTGTGAATTTTTGTATGCATCATGGCTTTAAAATAAGTAAACATTTAAATTGTATTCATACAATTGTGTTAATATTGTGAATGAGAAATTGGTCTCATATACGTTTATATATTAAATATTGTATCACTTTCTATTCATTTTTTGGCGTAACTGTATTTTGTTCCGAAAGCATATTTAAATACAATTAAAATTATTGAATCAAAACACTTTAAAATAGGAACAATCAACATCCCACCCTCAGGGGGCTGCGGTCAAATTATTAAACGTTGACCGGTCCGCGGCGATAAAAAGGCCGAGGGGCGCTCCTCTGGACTTCACTGTGTTCAGACGTCAAAGAGTAGTCTGACTTTTTTTTTCTTTCTTCCAATCCAAAAACCAATAATAGTATATTTTGTAAGCATTTTTTTTTTTTTTTTTTTTTTGCTATTGTCTTGTGTTAATATTTCCTAACTAGATACTTATCCTATAGTTTTTACATTGCCCTCTATAATTCTTCAATATGACACAATAGGAAAGCTTATTTTTTAAAAAGGCCTCAGCATCCTGATGTGGTATTTGGCTTGAAGAGTGAGGAAATGGCCGTCTTCATTTCTCGAATTTGGCTTAAAATGAAGAGTCTCACCAACTTCCTCTGTCTGCTGAATTGGAGTGAAGTGGCGCGTTTTTATCCTGTAGAACAGAACCCGGGACCTTTGGGTCCGAAGCCGAGTAACTTAACCACTACACCAAAATGATCACCATGACGGGTCTTCAGCGGTACTGGGCTCGAACTCATGACACTCCAGCCACGAGTCCGTTACCTTGACCACTAAGCTTCCGAGGCCACATGGATTTTTCAAAGAACATCATCTCAGAAGGATTGGCATCCATTCCATGTGTATGGAAAAATTGTATTCATATAGTTCTACAGTTGTTTCAAATGCCCAAAGTTCATAATGAACTGAGCTTGCATGTTTATATGTGAAATATTTAAAAACTTATTTTACGATTCCCTTTTTGTGTGAAGGATATGGATCAAATACATGTGCTCAACATAATAGTCTACGGTTAAGTAAAGCAACAACTTTAAAAAAAATCTCAGTTTTCCACACACAAAAATATGTTTTTTAAAAATAGCAATGTTTAGAAACGAAGTTTGGGCGTGTTATTGTTTTTCAAAGAAATAGAGTTATATACAGATGAAGCTTTGGAACTCTGAATTCTCTTATTATTTAATTATGACTAAAATTATTTGGCATACATTGTCATTCCGTTAATCCTTTTGAAGTATTCTCTCAATATGTTCTTTTGTTTCTTTCCGCATATTGTAAGCACACAGCGCGATTTCGGTTGTATTTTTAAATAACATGATGTTATTTTATAAAACTTTCATTCAGACAAGAAAAGTCAGTGTTTAAGTTATGCATTTATTCCATTGGTTATTGATATGTAGTATATACAATGCTCTTATTTTTGCAAACAAGAACCATTTAAGCATTTTCGCAACGATTTTTCCTGCAATATGTGGAATTCATTTGTTCATCTCAAGTACACATTATACGAGGAAACGAAGAAAATTATTCAAATAAAGTAGCATTAGGGTTAAATTTTTTTGGAAAGCAAAATGATTTGCTTAATTTTTTTGAATTCCATTTTTATAGGATCACCCTGTGAAATCCTCCTGCAATCAAAAAGAATTAAGAAAATTATATGATGAAAGTGAAATAAACATAAGAAATTTAGACTCTATGGGAATGGCATCGGGAAGTTATATTCATTTATTAATACCTATTTTTTTAAGCAACCTCCGCATGATTTAGTAGTAGAGTGCCGTCGTCTAAAGATTCTAAAAAGATTGGGAATGTTATGAAATCAATGAAATTCATTCAGTTTGAAATAGAATATCTCGAGTCTGCTCACATTGCACTTGGGTATTCCAAGGAAATCGATGAAAGTTCTAGACACACCCTCCACGAAATTTCTCGTCAACGAAACAGCCTAAATTAAAAATAATTTTACTTCAACTTCCTAT
>BMAO01030133.1:0-32012 GCA_019973975.1 Trichonephila clavata
CAAGTTACGTATTGCTCTTTAACATTACTGGATTCTGATCCCTATAGTTTCACGTCCCATACCCTTACATTCAACCGATTTAAAACATATTTAATTGTCTTTCCCGAGTGGCAGGTACGAAATTCCCAGTATTATCATTATTAACATTTGACCCACTTTTACCCATTAAAGTAAACCTCAACATAGCACCAATAGCCATCAGACCCGACATTAATTTATTGTTCTACCTGACAAATTACACACCATCATATCAGCTCTAAAGCATATCTATCTCATTTAAAGAATCAGCCAAACAAAATACGATACCCTTTAATTTCAGATGGAAACCTGTAAATCATTTACGAAAGTGCGTTATCCACATATTTATTTTCAGAAGAACTTTAATTGACAAGAAACTGTCATCTATAATTTTAATAATAACATCGTATAGAAATGTTTTTGAGCAGTCTTCTGCCCCCAAACAAACCACAGAACAATGGTTTGCTTGATACCGGATTTAAATCAATTGACTAATTACTCGCTGAGTTAACAAGATTTTATATCCATTATCTAGTAAACAACGCAAACCATTTCATTATATTATTGTAAACACAGTTTCAAACTATAGTTTGCAAATACATTAGTAATTAAAGACTGATTAGCAAGGAATTACTAATGGTAGCTCTAACTGTTCTATTTTTAAATCAAATTTTCATTTTGCTTGCATAATAATAAAGTGTGAGGCTTTTATCATCAATTCATGCATTTTAACATTTTAATCTGCAAGAACTTACATTATAACCTTTATTTACATCGAAACATGTACGATTTCTACTAAAATACTTTATCTTTAACGATAATTTTTAGCAATGAATAAAGGAGCTCCAGTGATTACATTATAACAAAATAACAAAATTTTGCTTGCCTGACCTCTTTCCTTTGTGTTGACGATAGCACTTGTAGCCAAGAATGGCTCCCACAGTGGCTTTGCTTTCTTCTGACAGAGTATCCCAATCCAGTGCGAGCGAGTGGCGTTCATTTTCCGATTCGACCTCCTACGGAGAAAAGTCATCAATCTTCGAGGGTTCGCCGTCTTTGACCTTCCGAGGTCAAACTGTATTCTGCTTCTTCCCAGGCCCGCAGCACAGCTTCCGGTAAACATGATTCCACGAGGCTCCAAAATCGGCGAACTTCTGTGTCCTTCCCGCGATCTTCTAGAGCTGTTTGCTCTTTAAACATCATAAAGTTCGGCTAATTCAAATTTATTTTTACTGTTGGTATTTTGCAGCAGACTAAACCAAGCAAGTCTCTTATATAGATCTGTATTAGCATGTCTTCACAATCGTTCCTTGACTCCATGAACATGTTGTAGTTTTCCTTTGTAGGTGTGGAAAGTTACTTATCAGTTCGAACATTTTGATCCTGAACACTGCATTGTATGAGATAATGCATTTATCATCAGGAAATGTCTGAATCCAGAATTTTCAACTGCGACCAGAACAGAAAGTCCTTGTTCACGTTGATTTCAGGTTCAAGTTGTGTTAAACTTTCTACTTTATTCTGCGAGATCCCAGCTTCACTTTCAGTGGTTTATTTAGCCTTTGACCAATAGTACTCAGTTCCGTTGATAATTGCCTATTTGTCGCGGTATTTCTCCGCTTTCGAAGTCCTTCATATCACTACTACCCTTGTTTCATCGCCAGAAGCACCTAAAATCTGCTCCTGCACGGTATCCAGCCTGTAACTTATCCATAACTGGTCTTAAAGCATACAGTCCATAATTGAACTATCCTTTCGTCGCCTCAATCGAAGTGCAGCACATGGTGAAATCCTGAACGCAGTGATTTCTGCCGGTTCCAAGACCCTAACAGCCATGCTTAAAAATCGTGATTCAAAATGGGAAATAGAGTTTCCCATATAAATAGTAAGGTTCTTTGATTAATAAAGTTAAGAGAAAACAACAATTGCTGCGGCTTACCGAACAGTAATTTAATTACGAGCGCTCGACGCTGAACGCATAAGGTAACCCTACGTGAGTAGGAGAAACAGCATGTTGTAGCCAATGCCCCTGGTGGGAGTTGAGGTTTCTCCCCACGCAAGGAGGGAACACTATTACGGCCTGGTGATGGGACCCCAGGTCGGAACAATAACAGGAGTATAAACTATAATGTATAACTATTTATAAGCTTCAATTTACTGAAATATCTAAAGTTTGTTATTGCAATCGTGTTTCAATCTGAACTTACTTCTTTTTAGAAACTCCTGTCTTCCAAAGCAGTATCCAAGTTCCTTGGATCTCCATCCTGGGGTGCAGCACTGTTCTTGGTTGGAGGCTCCAAGCTGCAGTCGATCCCTTCTGCATCTGGTTGAATTAGTCGGCAATGTCACCGAATGCATCAGTTTGGATAGATTTATAGGATTCGATACAGAGGAGGAGCTGGAGGCCGCGGCCGCCACTTTGCATGACAGAAGGGAATTCAGCTGGCGCATTCTTCGGTATCACCACATATTTATCCCATACGTATACTCTTCCGGAGATTTAATAGCATCTGTCAAATGAACAATAGACTTTTTATACGGTTGGTTTAAAATTACGTCTACGGTCTTTAAAACCCGCCTGTTGTTTGAGCTGGAAACATTCCATCTCCAGAAGGGTAGAAAAATGTTTTGTTGTTTTCCAGTATTCTTGGCGCCTGCATATAAGTTAATAACCAGAAGAAGGTAATATATATAGATAAGAAATATTTCGGATCTTAAAGGGATAAATGTTCAGACCATTATCTATCGTGGGAGCTGAGTCTTAAAGGGATAGAAGCTGCACTGTGTTGGGCATCAAAAATTGAACATCATTAAGGAAGAATCTAATAAAAATGAAACATTTACTATATGTATACTTCTATATAACATGCAAAAAATTATCATTGTATTGCATATTCAAACCGTGTGATATTAGCGCTGCCCAGTGGCGTAACGTAGAATATTATAGCCCCCTGCAAAGTCAGATTTGAGGCCCCATGCCGGATCTTACAAAGGGCTTGATTTCCATCAAGCATCGTTCCCCTCCCCTAGAATCCTGACCCCGCAGTGCGGGGATGTACGTCACGCCACTGCTTGCCTTCACATGGTAGGAACGAACGTTCAAACTTTTTCGGAAGCTCGGCCCTTATGCAAAGTAGGCCTCCTGCTCTCCTGTATTAAGATACAACACCATACTTACAAATTACTTGGACAAACGGCCATGACAATAAATAGAGGACCAGGGAGCACCAGAGTTCGGTGTCTCTTGGGGTCCGGACATTCCCAAAGCCTTTGAGTTCTTGATGATAACTCATATATGTGCTAAAATTTAATTAAGCATTTGTAATTAACAATTACATTTTATTGGTTATGACATGATTAATCTAACAATTGATTTAGCTGTTTTATAACAATCGACAAAATAGAAGAATCTAATTGGTGTTGTCTTGAGGATGATTGAGTTGGGGACTTCTGTGACCATGGACTCCCCTTATAAAATGTTTTGTGAATACTGGAGTGACTGCAACACTCGCAAGACTTCTAAAATCCAACCTACCTTTGATTAATGAGTAGAATTGCTATAAGGTGAGGTTTGCGTTACTATAAGGACCGTTGCTACTACTATATCAAATCTGCGCTTTTGGAGAATAGCGACTGGGAATAAGATTGAAATACAAAATTATGTTATGATGTTATGAGGTCGAACTGAGAACGACATCCCCTCCTCGAGGTCCCAGTGTAAGTTCACTCAGCCTCTAAACATCCTGCCAGCAAGGACATAGGAAAAGGAAAAGCGCTTTAATATTGCTTTCGCTTTATAAGAGAAGTATTTTCTATATATTGTGTGTGGTTTTTGTTAGGTAAGTTCAGTGTTCTTGAAAAGCGATGTTAGCCTAGTTCTCGCTGTACTGTATACTGTCCTGATGGTCAAAGACATCCTTACCAATAGATTCTCAGTTGCTTTAGGTCCACCAATAAAACCAAACAATGCAAGAATTTGAAATGGCTTGATCTAGACAGAAAACCAGAGAACGTTTCTGGACTTGAACAGAATTGAGGCCTCTAGAGATTGAGGATAGTGTTTTAGAGAATGGTATCTCGTGCTGGTACTCCTATTTACTCGCATACGAGGTAGAAACAAAATTCGAATCGCAGCTGTATTCTGGAAACATACTGGATCAAGAACCTGACATTGCTTTTTGCTTCAGTCACCAGTGGCTTACGGAGAATCAGGGGCCCTCACTTTGGGCCAGGTCCAAAGCCGATCTTGTGATTGCAAACCATAACTCAGGAAGGGCGACTGTCTGCCACCTGCTGAACCCGCACGTGGAGGGAGGCCCAAAGTTGACTGCCACTGTCCTACCTTGTAAAATCCAACGTGAGGGTCCCAAACCGACTTTGCATGGGTCCACATGTCATGTTCGCCACTGGTCAGGGGCTTGGGCAACCTGATATCGCCCATCCCCGCAATGTGCAGACGGCGTGGGGACCACTGCCACCGTATTCTTGACATCTGATATTTATTTTTGAACATGGTGAAGCATGCATAATTGCTCATGTGTTGCTATTATAGCTATTATCGTAATCATTAAACATAAAAGGAGGAGAGGTGTTTCTATTCTCACAAAAGTACCGAGAATCTGTAGTCAGACTTCTACTCATCGATTTTTGTTTTAAATTTCTTGAAATGATCTTATATGGTTTTCCTTTCAATCTGTGCGATTACTTAAGGAATCAAATAGAAAAGATGACTTCGGGACAAAAGAAAATAAATTAATCTAGAAAGTATTACACACAAAATATGAATGGATATTGATAATGTTCACTAGACATGAATACTTAAATATAGTAATTAATAAGTTCCTTGCATCTCATGTATTTAAAATTTTAAATGGTTATGAATTAGGAACTAGTTTCATCTCTAAGATTTTTATATATCTAGAAAATAATTGGTATATATATTATTATGCCGTCATCACCCGGAAAGATGTCGCTACATCCAAAATATCGTCCAAGTTGTGACATCATTATTATTCTGCTTGGAATGCGCCTGGGAACTGTTTAATCGACATGATGCCATTCGCAAATGCGGCATGGTGATTGGCTTGTAGATCACGCTTAAAGCCTCGTGGCTGGCATGTCGTAAGTTTTATCTTGACTAGAAACACCAGTGTACAGGGGCTGATCGCGTTAAACTGCCTGGTAAGATTACTGCTGGTACACGTTGCATCGGAGTTGAAGGAGAGTGCCAAGCTCTAGGTTACAGTCACATCTTGACAGTGGATCAAAACTCATGAGGTCCGTGTCCAACTGTATGTTCGTAGACTATAATGTTCAACACTTAGCATTTATCAACTTTGTTCTTATTAAATCTACATTTTTTTTTCTTCATGGTCTGTTTTATAAGTCTAATACTTGTTTTACGCATGACTTGATTTTGTTTCATTATTAATCAGATCAAAAATATACATGACATATTAAGTTCATCTTTAAGTTCGAGGAAAGCAACTAGATTAGAAAAATTACATAGAATACATTTAGAGTGAGGGTATTAATACACATTCGTCACAAATGTAAATTAACTATCATGAACCTGTAAATTACTCATCGTTAGTGATGACGATATACAAATCATTAGTACTAGTGCAGACTCTATATCATATGACCGTAGCGCGCCACCAAGGCTAGCTATATAAGAGGAGAACAGGTTAGATGACCAGAAGGCAATTCAGTTTCGTGCGGGTTTCTATTTGCGTAGTGTTTACTCATATGCCTGTGGAAGACATCGAGCCTTTTGACTAAGTTGAATCTCGACCGAAGAAATAGGCTATAGGGATTGCGAATTTTTAGAGAACATACAACGTTGACGAAATGCTAGTTTGATGGTCCATCGACTGGATGCAGGAGGAAACGATGGACTGACGGCCGATCGCACCACTCTTGCGCACACCTGCCTCGTTTCTCACACGTGGAATGTGCCGCATGGCGTTATGATCGTGCAGCCACATCACAACATATACATCAGATCAGTCTGTTACGCATCATCTGATGTCCTCTGCACCATCTGTCGTGGTTTGTATGCAACGTCGCAAGGCTCGCATTGTCTAACCTCTTTCCTTTGACTGGAAATCAGCAGGTGCTTGTGCTGCCACAGGTGCCGATGAACTCGAACATGAAATAACAGAATGGAATGACGTGCAGTTACTTAACGAATCTGCCGCTTTGCCTGCAACATCAATGATGTGTTGATCTGAGTTTGAACCGCAGGATAGGTGCTGAACTGATTTGGTGATACATACATATCCCTTCCCGGTATCATCGCTGTGGTTGGTTTGATTTTACTCTCACCTCCATAATATCACGTACACTCAGCCAGCCACGCTACATCTCTGAGGTGTTGCCCGGTCCTCCCATGATCCACGCTCTAGCATCAGCCATTCCAACAGGATAATGGCAACCTTCACATGGCACGCACATCCATGCAGTTCTGACTTACCATCAGATTGAATTGCTTCTTGGCCTACTTGACTCTTCCCGATCTATCACCAATCAAAAACGTGTCCATACTTTACTAACGACCAGCCCAATATTAAGTTCTCGCCACAATTTACGATCAACTTGGACAACATGTGAAACCGCATGGACTGAATGTACCTAGGATACATCTATAGAGGCGTGTGGCAGTGGTTATAGCCATAAACAAGGTGTATATTTATGCGTTGATTTTGCCATCTCCACACTTCCTCGAGGATGCAATTAATCGTTTGATCAGTTGTGTACAACATGCTTATCTGTCAAATAAATTTCTCTGCTGATATCCCTCGTCCTTCTTGGTTTTGCATTTTGTGTGGGCAGCAGCGAAGATAAAAGCATTTTTTAAAAGTATTTTAAAATTTGTTAACAATAAGAAAAGGAAAACAAAATTATGTTGTTCGTTTATTTAAAAATACATTTGTTTCAGATGGTGGAGGCTACCCTTACGATGACTCTTCGAAGACCTTCGCTACTTCAGAGGATTTTTGCAGTTGCAGGACACCATCGATTCGGCCAATCATAAGATCTTCAGATCCAAACTCCTATCTGTCACCAGTAGGGGTCAAGCATTGCAAGTTGTTCCATTCACATCAAAGAGATAAGTACGATTTTGTCATCCATTTGCTCAATTCTACGATAGACATGTACACCTATTTAGAAATGTCATCTTATATTAATTTAAAGATTTTAGAAACTGAGTGAACACTAGACATTTGACTTCAACTCAAAACAATATGGCGAATTAAAAATTTATTTTTCTTTATTTTTAGGTTTGGCAATTTTCATTAAGTGGATCAATGCTCTTCGCTGTAATGATCATCTTGGGTATTCATCGTTGCCTTTTTGGATGTGGAACGAGTATTGATCGAGAACTGGAATTAACGAAGGACTAAATCTCATCGTAAATTTCCTGAATATTATCTTATTTAAAGTTACCAGAACAAAATATTTAGTAATTTAATGGAAAATTAGAGTTTGAAAATCCATATTGTAAGTATAACGCTTCTAGTGGCAACAACATTTGCATTTTTGTTTCAAGTAACCTGGTTATTTTAAATTAATACTTCAAAAATAGCTATAGCAGAAATAGTGTAATATATTTCCATATCACAGTTCAGTTTATTGTTTCATCTAAACAGAGATTGCAAAATTTTTCTTCCAATTATTAATGAATCAAAACCAAACTACGGGATGCTATATAATACAACTACTAACTCAACAATATAAAATCAGATGATAATACTACATAGAGCAATAATCACACTAATAAAAATATCCGGTACAAATATCATACAGTCCCAAACGAAATACTTTATGTTTTAATCTGTTTAAATTCTCCATCGATAGGGTATGTGCTAAATTTTTCGTAAGGATTACAAAGAATCTGTAACACGAGTTGCCACACTTGTATATAATTCCATATGTCGACCACTTTTTTTTCCAATTCCTTGTGTGATCAACTTTCAGAATGTTTCATTTTTATATTTCTTTCAAGACATTGAGTGTGATGGGCATGAAGAAGAGTTCTGCCTGGCTCGCCTGGTTTGTCACCGGTCTTAGCGTGCTTCTGGTATCTGTGATCGGCATTGTAGCCGTTCTGAAATGGGGAGGCATCACACCCAACTCTGATCCTGTTGTGCTATTCCTGTTTGTAGCTGACTTTGCTGTCCTTCTCATAGCTTATTGGTAAGTTGCAATAAATCAAAAGAAATGAATAGTAAAATTCGTTTGATGCGTCTTTCGTTGGTTTTTATTATGTTCGTAATTATATTAAAAAGTAGTTTTTTAATAAGGCCTTCCTATTGAGAACCTATGATAGTCTTAACATTTGATTAGTTTTTAATATTAGTTTTGGCTAACCTGAGTTGGCATTAGTGTGAGGGACAAAAGATGGAAGAGACATTGAAAAATCAATAACTTTTATTTAAGTCGATTTAAAATCTTATAGGGTTTTCTCTAGCTAATAGTAGAGAGTTAGCCCCAATTATTAATAATAAAGATAATTTACCTTTATACCAGATAGATGCAATGGATACTAAAACTTGTAAAGACCTTGACAATGTTAATAATGCTACGAGTCTTATACCAAGATACTTTGATATTCCACAAGGTAGCTAAAACAAATGTAATTCAGACTAATATATCAAGATTTTACTACTAACTTTTTTTCATGAACTCGTTCATTAAACTTTAAATAGTAAGATTCCCTTATCCATCACGGTTTTTTCACAGAAAGTGTTTCTCTCTCACACACACACACAAATGAAATAATTCCTTAAAAGAATTTCCTCTTTAGGATTAGTTGAAATATATGAAGAGAACCCGTTACTTAATGTTTCACTAATAACAATTTGCATTTTAATTTCTATAGGAAATACATTTGAATTTTATGCTTTTAAGTGTGAAACCGAAACACTTGTTTTAATTTGGTGACCTCTGCAAAATACAAATATCTATCTTTAACCCCTTTTTTTTTATAAATATTTTCTAGTCAATTGATGAGCACCTTCTTCGACCGAGCTTCTACAGCTGCTCTACTATCCGTTTTGCTCTACGTATTATCTTTCTTCCCTTTCTTGCTATTCGTAACGTGGGAGCTGGACTTCCTCTACTGGCAAAAATTATTATCTGTAAGTACTATCCTTTTTAATGCTGATTATAACAGAGTATTATCACAAACCTCTAAGACATTAAAACTTTTTTCCTGTTCCAGTGTGTATTAGTATCCACTTCCTTTTGTTTCGGTTGCTTATACCTGAATAGGTACGAAGACCAAGGTCAAGGTGTGCACTGGTCCAACATGTGGCAAAGTCCACTAGCTGAAGATCGAATGAATTTCGGTACCACTCTCGTTGCCATGACACTGTGTTCATTGGTATACTTCTTCCTGTCCTGGTACCTTTCAAGAATAGTTACAGGTTAGTTATTTTGCTTAGTGTGATAGAAGGGTTAATCTGAATATTTAAACTTCATTAGTTATTATTTTAATTAAGGTATCCTAATAAATATTTCACTAAGACAAGCCTTCTTATATTTAGAGAAAGAGTCCCTCAGGATGGGACAAAATCAATGAGAATAAGATCAAATACATGCCTTGCGCTAAATCATGTTTTAACAATTCCCACTTTAAAATTAAAGAAAATAATTTTGAAGTTGTTGACAGTTTCACTTATCTAGGTTCTGAAATTAACAAAAGAAATATTGTACAACTGAAATCCAAAAGAGAATTACTAGGGCCGATAGATGTCTTAATGGAATGCAAAAATATATGAAATCGAATGTAATCAAAAGAAAAACAAAGGTTTCTCTTTTATAAAAGTCTTTTAAGATCAGTATTAACTTATGCATGTGAAACTTGGTCTGTGTCTCGAACAGATGAGAACATAATAAGTATCTACTAAAGGAAGATTTTAAGATTTATTTTTGATGGAATTCAAGAAAATGGCACGTGGCGAAAAGATCATATTTAGAACTCTGTCACACAAATAAAGAATCTTACATCTTTAACTTCATCAAAATACTGCGACTTAAAGGGGCATGCCACGTTGTCAGAATGGACGAAGACCGCACCATTAAAAAAGTCCTCAATGCCCAACCAACTGGCACACGGAGAAAAAACAGGCCAAATCTAAAATGGATTGATGGCCTAGAAAAGGGTCTTCTAGGTTTGAGAATTATAAATTGGAGAACATTAGCAGGAAGAAGGCTGGCCTGTAAAAAGTCTCTTGAGAAGGCCAAGGTCCACCCTGGGCTGTCGAGTCATTGAGGAAGGAAGGAAGGAAATAAACATTTATGTTAGAATATAATTTAAATTTGTACTTGGGTTTTCTGCTTCCAAGCAAATACACTATTGCATTGACGAACTTATATTCTAAGATCTACTTAGAGTCTGGGGCTAAACATTACAATCATAAACTGAGCACTTAGCAAATCTGTAAATGGGTAATGGGTAATGTGGAAGTTTGGCCGGCCCATATACCGTTCTGATCTTTGATCGTGGTTCAAAATTACGGAATCCTTCATCAAATCCCTCACGTTGCTGTTCTGAGTGCGATGTTAAGAAGGAATCAGTCAATTTGTAAATATGAAGGCTTACAATGTGTAAGATGAAAATAAATGCATGTCTGAGAATTTACCTCATCTGTACAGCCTTCAATTTTCTTTCCCTGCCTTTTGCATTACGGGGAAAAAATTGAAATAAACAAGTAGACAAAATTTTAATCATGTTGTTCTTAGAATAAAAATTTTGCAATAACTTCTCTTATAATGTGTTCTTCCACTAACAGGTTTAAAAAGTAGAAAACCTTTGGCGTGGTACGTTTTGTTGAAACCTCCTACTCTTACAGAGGAGAAAATACAAAATGGATTCGAGGATCGTAATTCAAAACCAAGAAGCACATTGGAAGGTACTTTTGATCTTATTTAACTGTAATAATCGTGATTAACTGCATATTTTATGTGCTATGTGTTTGCATCATTTTTATTTTTGAAAGTATTGGTTAATCTGCATTCAGTTTTAAGTTTGTATCAAATCTTAAAAGTTCTCAGTATCAAGAGGAATTCCAGTGGATCGTAGGGTTTTTTATATATGTTACGGCCAGTTCACGAGTTGGCTGGCTAATTCACGTTTTAGCCAACATTGCTGTAAACTTACCGGCCAATGTCCGATCTTTTCTTGATTTCGGACTTTGGCCGGCCAATTCGTGAAGTGGCTTGGGATGATCGACCAAAGTAGGAAGAAAGAAATCAAGTTAAACAATCACTCTGTTAAAAATGAAGTATTTAAATTTTTTGAAGTGAGCTGTTTTTTAATGCAATTGTTTCAGAAATGAGTTCAAACATAAGTGACATCTGTGAGTTGAAAATAAGCTTGTAATAAATAAAAATAGGATCTTGTGTAATATTCTGTTCTCATATTATAGCCTTTATAGAAATTATTCAGCGAACTTATATGGCTGTAATAACGTGATAGCGTGAAGATTATATTTGCACACCGGAAGCGACAGATGTGCCACCTCTGGTCAATCTACCATTATTACATCGGGCTTCGGCCAAGGATTCCCAGCCACTTCGCGAAATGGCCACCCAAAGTAGAATATACTATATTAATTGGAAGTGACTTTGGTAAAACCTCTTGGCCAAAACGTGAATTGTCCGAACTTTGGGTTTTGTCCGTAACATATACATTATATTTATTTTAGAATTAAAGGGTTTCATTACATACAATTGTATTTTTTCACTGTGTCATGAAATTAAAAATCTAATCAGTGTGAAGAGTTGAAGACAAAAAACAAGTAATATTAAAAAAAAATTTAATCAATTCCTACTTAGATCAACAAAAATTTTTTATTTTAGTTACTTTTTACTAAAAGTTACAATTAATATAAATATGTATATACATATGACAGAATCACAACATTAAGTGACAATTAACTTTTATTAATTATCATTAAAGTACCGTATTATCATCCAAAACAATCGTGTATATAACATTTCAGTTCAACTGTTCGGCTTTGAAACGTGAGGGGAAAAAATCTTTTAAAGTTCTGACCCAAGTCGCTAAAAATGAAGCCAACGAGGCTGTATCTGTAATTCTTTAAATAATTAATTTTAGTCAATTAATTTTAATTAATTATAATTAAATTATCGTATTGTTACCCAAAACAATAGTGTATGGAAAATTTCAGCTCAAATGAGCGCTTTAAAATGTGAGAAAAAAAACCTTTTCAAGTTTTGACACAAATCGCCAAAAATGATGCCAACTTGGCTGTATTTGTAATTCTTTGAATAATTAGTTTTAATCAATTAATTTTTATTAATTATAATTAATTTACTGTATTGTCATCCAAAATAAGCGTGCATAAAAAATTTCAGCTCAACTGAGTGCTTTAAAATGCATTTTATTAACGATTGAAAATTTGAACAAGATAAATATAGAGAGTGTTAACTAATAGTAGGAACTGAATAAAAGCTCATATTTTATGCAGAAAAGAAATTTATTTATTTAAACTGAAATGAGGGGATTATCAAATTAAACGATTGTCTTTACAAATAATTAAAGCAGATTACTTTAATATCGGAACCTTTCAATTTATTAGAAAAACTTCCGACTATTAGACTCTATCCTTAGAAAAACCTGAAAATAAATTGAAGATAAAAGAAAAATAATTCTACATTTCCGATTGCTTACTTTTGTATCAAAAATAAATAAATTCCCATGGCATTTTTAGAGCATTACTCATGATATTCCATTATGAAACTAAATACGTGTGATTGAATGTTTTCTTCAAATATATCAAAGAGAAGAAAAATAAAACACATTATTTTAATTTCACTTCACTTATAATTCAAGTAGGAAGCAATAGTCCGACGGATGTTAAAAGAACCATTGGAATAAGTCTGAGCAACGTGCATGCTCTGTATTCAAAAAAAGGCTCAAAAGAATGGAGAGCGCTGTCCGGCCTCAATCTGGACTTATACGAAGATCAAATTACAGCTCTTTTGGGTCATAATGGTGCCGGCAAAACAACCACCATGTAAGTAGCATGAATGATTGCATCTTTTTTATTCTTTCTTTGGAAAGGAGATTATCTAATTTTTTGTGAGATTAATCTGTATTATTTGTGGCATCTATTAACCATTCTACTCATCCGGAAACATCTAACATAATGATAGCTAACACAGAAAACATTCTAAAAGAAATTGACCTTGAAAAATAAGAATAAATTCTCTTTTTAAAATACGTTACATGTAGAGCTTGAAATTTTAAAGGCATGCCTTATTCAAGCAAAAAAATGATTTTTATTTTTTTGTACTTAAAGGAAATACTTCGAAGCACTTACGTTAGTGTAAAAAAAAATTTTAATTCGTTTGTAGTCTTCAAAAATAATTTCAAGTGTTATTGGAATCGTAAAAAAATTGATTTTTTTGTTTTTGTTTTTTGTTATCTTGTAGAGCGTTAAACCATACAGATTAAATTAAAAGTGATAAATTCGGGCTCTTTTAGTATAACAATTATTTATTAATTTAAGTGGAAGAACAGGACGTTTTTTTATAACGAAATAGTATTCTTTTTTCGCCTGGCTTCTATTGAAAATGAGTGGATACTAGAGGGCGCTTACGCTACTTGGTACAATCAGTTACAGTTATTATTACGAAGACGATTACAACCCTAATTTTTACCATTGTATGAGAAATTAATATTTTAAAGATTATTCAAATGAGATTTTAGAAATCTTTAAAAAATATTTATAAGCAACAATTTCCGCCCAATTTAAGGTATCCGAACACGTTGAAAATGACTAAATTCATTCAAGACAGATATTTTTTTTTTTTTATTTTATTGAATAGAGCTATCTTTTGACTTTACGAAACATACTATGTTTTGTTTCTACGCTACCTAGAGGCCAAGTTACAATCAATTTTATAAAGTTAGAAAAACCGGAAGTGGGTTTTTGATCTACCAGAAGTGGTCATTTAAATTGCTCAAAATCTATCATGGCGAGTCTGATAACTCAAAATATTACGAATGTATTTCTATAAGACTTTTTGAACCTGATATTTATGTTATTTTCTAGAGAATGTACTAAAATATTTCTTATTGTATGAATACTTTTTGAGTTATGGCTTGTTATTTAAATAATGGTCTCATAAAGAATATAACATTTCTTATAATGTTTTCTCAATCAGCTATAAAATTTTCAAATTTTAATAAAATTAAAATTTTAGTACATATTCTAGATAAATGCATCTAATTTGTTTAAGTAATACTTTTATTAATATATGTTTATTACTTTTTTCTCCAACTACTTTGAAGTTTTTCAAAAATATTGCTAAAATTTCACTTATAATTGTGATTTTTGTAAAATTCAGGTAATTTATTTTAAATATTGATAGTTAAATAGTAATATTTATTGGTATTGAGTCCTAAAAAAGCATTTATAATGTTTTAGTATGCTATTTTCTTAAAAAGTACTCTGAACGTTTTCGGATACCTTAAATCATCGAGATTTTAATTATCTGAAATGATATTTTTATCGTTTGCTTCTATTCTTTCACTAAAATTATGAATTCTGTTCTATAAATTCTTTAAATAGGTTTAATTACTAATATATTTGATATATTATTTGTTATCGTATAAAACTGTATTTTATTTCATTTTTGATTTTTATGAATAATTTGAAATCATTTTAGGGAGCTTTAAACACACTGGAAAATGTGTTAAATTTATCTAAATTAAATGCCTTGTGGTATGTATTTACTAAAAAGAAAGTAAATATTATGGGATTATTATAACAACTGTATTTAAAATCTTCTCTTTCTCTCATTACATCTTTCAAAAAGTAAAAAAGTATATTTTTCTTTATGCTTCACTTTTGTTCCAATTTTTTTTTTCAAGCTTTATCTTCACCGTCTACGAATATATAAATTGAAGGATTGTTTGGTCAAAATTGGCCAACAACCAATATGAGCAAAAAAACATTTGCCTTAAAAAAATAGTATTCTGTGTATGTTATTTTTAATCTCATTATAAGAAATGTTTTACTGCAAATATATTGATATTATACAAGGTGGTCCCAAATTCATGGTACAAACTTTAAAGGTAGATGCAGGGCATTGTAACAATTATTTTTTGTATAGGAATGTTTGGGCGCACGTGAAGCGGTGAGGCACAAACATAGGAAATAAAATAAAAGCGAAATTGAGTTATCGGTTGGTATCGTTGCCAGGTAGGGGGCAGTAGATGTCTAGCCACCGTTCAAAATGATGCATCTCAGTAGGGGTACAATTGTGCTGATGTTTACGATGGAAGATTTTACGTATGCCGAAAATGCAGACATGCATTACATGTACGGCTATGTATATGGTAACGGCAGAGCTGCGCTTCGAATGCATAACACACAGTTTCCTGATCGACGAATGCTGGGTCACAGAATTTTTCAGCGGTTCCATCGTCAACTTCGTGATACCCGTTCGTTCCACGTCACCAGACATGATACTGGTCGACAAAGAGCTGTATGCAGTCCAAGCTTGGAAGAAAGCATCTTTAACGTTGTGGCTGTTAGATCCGAGTCAAGTACAAGAGCTGTTGCTCATCACTTAAATGTGAGTCATCAGACCGTTTGTAGAGTGTTGAATGAAAATCACTTACACCTCTTCCATTTTCAGCGAGTACAATGTTTGGATCCGGCAGACTATCTTCTCTAATTGCCAGTGGGTAACACAGCAACGTGGGCTGCAACTGGACTTCATAGTTCCTGTGCTGAACAGTTAGGAAGAGTTATTGTAAATATAACACTTGTCAACGACGCTTTGAATAAACACTTTGTCTTTTATTTCGTCTTTTATTTATTTATTTTTTGTGTGTGTTGGTGCTTCACCGTGGCATTGTCACCCCAGCATTCCTAAACAATAAATGATTGTTACAATGTCCAGTACCTACCCTCAAAGTTTGTACCATGAATTTGAGACCACCCGGTATATTAAAATACATATACTTTTGTACATTAAAATAATATTTACACAATATAATTAATCTTGTAATACATTTCTGTCCCATAAATTTAATGATGTTTCTAGTTTGTTCAATAAAACTAGTTTATCTTCTACTGTTTCATAATACAATTTTTTTTGTCTTATTACTCAGAATTCTGTACGATATATCTCATGACATAATTCTTATTTTACAACTTGGTAATATAAGGATTGCCTAAATGAAAAGTGGACTCATTCAATTGTGTCAGAAGGATTGAATCTATAGCAGCGCCACTGGACATGAATATAAAGGGAGGTAGGAGCCGCGTACGATGTGCAATAATGAAACCTGTTCGTGTTAAAGGAAATGGATCAAAAATAAAGTCGTGCTCTTTATGGATGCGTCCATAAGCAGTAGTATGGTTTCTTCTTGCGGAAAGTGAGTTGGATGGGGCCATTTAGCAGCGAATAGGGGCAGCCTAAGGCGAGCACTGTTTTATTCAAACAACTGATGCAAAAGTTTTCGTGAAAGGTGGCAAACTATATGAGATCTCCATGACAATGCGGACACAAACGTCTACCGTGAAACCCAGACAACCTAAAAAAATTCAGTTGAAAAGTGTTTGAACACCCACCGTACAGCCCAGACTTGTTTCCCTGAAAACTTCCATATCTTTTTTTCCACTTAAGAGAGCATTACATTTCCATTCGTACGATGAGGTGAAGGAAGCTGTGCTGAACTCACTCGAGAATCAATCACGATCTTTCTACAGCGAAGGCATAAACCTATCGCCGAAACAATGGAACCTGTGTTACAACACCCATGTCAGTTTATTTTGATTTCCAATAAAGATATTCTTTTTATTCAACTTGTCCTTTTTTCATTTGAGCAACCCTTATACAAAAAAAAAATCTTTTTTTTTTCCTTCAATTTTAGAAAATATTTATATATCCTTCATATACGTCTGGTAATAATACTTATATTATAATAATAACATTACAATAAATCAGTGCGGTCTTATTTAAACTTACACTTCTAAATGGCTATAAGGCATCCATGGGATTTAAAACCAGGAGAGTAAAAAAACGATTTTAATGCAGTAATTTTGTTTTTCAGAAAAATTTTAACAGGAAGAATTCTACCTACAACTGGAAAAGTATCTCTTTACGGATTTTCTGTCCCTGAGCAAATTACAGAAGCGAGAAAACTCATTGGATATGCTGCTCAAAATAACACTTTATATGACAAGTACGTAGAAATCATATTTGTGAATGATTAGTATTTATTTAATAAATGAAAATACATGATTTCTTTTGAAAGGTACAGTATTCGGAAGTAAAATTACGTATTTACTCTAATCTAAGCCGCCATCAATTCTAAGATGCATCGAAAATTCTGTACACGTTTTTGAGAAAAAATTAAAAATTGTGTGTTAAAAGTTCATCAATATCCGATACTTCAAAATTTTTTTAAAAAATTTTAGTGAGAAATAATAAGAAGTTTATAATTAATTTATTGAACAAGGATTAAAAAATTTCAAATACATGCATGAACCTAGAATTACTCTGTCAGTACCATGTTTCGAAAATGATTCGTCGCTCCCATTGTCACAGTTGACTTCGGAATTGGTACAGGTGTCGTCATTTTCCCACACGGAGCTGTCTTCCATACCATCCAATGCATTTGTTATGTAACATTTTTTAAAAGAGTGTATTATAGAAGAATGTAAAATAATTATATTATAAATTCTTCTGAACATTTACAAGTAAAAGTTAAATCATTTTGCTTACATCATCGACGTATATTTGTTTCACCCATGTCAGATTTTCATTTGCCGCTGCTCTGTTACCGTTTGTTTCTGCATATAAGATTGCCTCCCTTTTCTTACTTGCGTCATTGTGAACTCGTCCTGGTGCTTTTACCGATATCTTTGATGTTTAAGTAATTAAAAGAAAGCGTATACACACAAAAATTTCCTAAATACAAGCAGACAAAGTTGCTTAGTATAGACTGAATACTGGAGATACACTGCGGAATGGGCCAAGTCATCGATGCAAGTGGCCAGAATGGAGTTACATTTTTTCCTTTTGAAAGGGATGAAAATTCAATTTCCCCCATCCAACAAATATTTTCCCTTCGATTATAATCCACACCTGATTTTCAGTAGCATTAACGCTGGAAAAAGAGTGCAGCTTAGATTCGAGTAAGTACGGTACATTGCACATTCTCCATATAGTTTTTGATAACATTTTTTAAATAAATTTAGATCAATTATTATTAATACAGATATATGTTTTATGGATTTCTCTTGCACGTCTGTATAAACCTATCGTTAATACACTTATAACCTAATACATTTTATACTCAGGATATTTTTATGAGGCTAAGCAGTGAAAGAAAAGTACCGTTCTATTGCTTTTAGTCTTTGAAAGCTCATTACATTGTTTTACCTTCATTGGTTAGCAGATAGACTGCACAAGACATCTACAACTGTCAGAGATGTTGTGATAAAAACTAAGGGTAGTTTCACACGAGGCAACTTTGTGCCACAGTCAACTTGTTTCTTGTTGCCTCTGAAGAAGGGACAGCATTCCTCTCACTCGCAAACGTAAAATTGACTGGAAAGGAAGTGCCATAGTGAAGTTCACAATCCTATCGGTACAATTACTGTCAGAGGAAGCAATAAATAGCTGCGTGTGAAAAGCGCACCTTCTATAATATCCTTTTAGATGAGTCAGGTAGTGGAGAGAACATAGTTTTCGAGAGCTTCATATCAGTGAGGGCCAGTTAATTACGTGTGATGGGACCCAGGCGATTCCTATTTAAAACTATCTCCAGCCTGTCTACTTCAATTATGGGCGACACAAGTTGACTTGCGTGAAAGGGCCATAAGGCCGGTTTCGCACGGAGCGACTTTGTACGTGTAAATTAGTTTCTTGACATACTCCCAGTGACGTAATGAAGAAAATTAGGAGACCTCTGCAAAGTCAGGTTTTGGGCCCCAGCCTGTATTTAGTGTCTGTCAGGTTTTGGGCCCTCTAGAGTCCTGTCCCCCCCGTAATGCAGGGGGGCACACCACTGCATACTCCTCTAGTGTAAAGAGAGGAGAGAATTTTCCCTTTCACTCACGAACGCAGACTGTAAAATGTGGGTTGTAGGGAAAAAGAAACTGCCTTCCCGGAAGCATCCCAATACAATGGCTGAGTCCAGAGAAGCAATAAAAAACTTTCCCTGTTTTCGATACACAAGTATCCGCCTGTGAAGAACGTAACTTCCACAATTTCCTTTTAGTAGAGTCAACTAATGAAGAGAAAAACATAGGTTTCGAGAGCTGCACAGCAACAACAAAAAATGCCAGCTGACCACGAGTGAAAGGACTTATGCGGTTTCTGTTCCCAACTAGCTCCCGCCTGTCTGTTCCTTTTATTATGTACGTCACAAGTTGACTTGTGTGAAAATACCATAAATATCTGACAATCGTGAAAACTGGATTTTCCAGTATCTTTTTATAACTATTCGCTGTGAGAGATTACTTTTAAAGTCCGAATATGCTTTCAAATAAGCCAAAAATATTACATATGAGATGAGGTTTTAAATAATGGTATAGAGATCACATTTATATTTTTCAGAACTGAAATCATTTCAAAGCTGTAAACTCGTAAACATCATGTCTATATAGACATTTTTAATGGATAATTCAGAATGTATTATTTCTTCGTATTAGAATATTTTTGATGCATATATATAATATTCCAATAGAGTAACTGTATTATATTTTCCAGATTAACAGTAGGGGAACATTTGCATTTATTTGCTCGCCTTAAAGGTATCTTGGATGAGGATAATGTGAAGAAAGAAGTCGATGAGTAAGTATTTTATTTTAATCTTTGTGGAAAAATCATTTAATATCTTGAAGTATTTAAGCCGCGAGAAGGGCAACGATAGAACAGTCATCTATAACAACTTCGGGAAAAAATTGTATACAAACGTTTGTGGTTCATTTTTTTTCTCTGGATTATATTTTAGTTTAAGAATTGACGTTACCATATATACATATATATATATATATATATAATAGGGAAAATATTGATAATTATATTGTATTCTCTTCATAAGCTCAACAGCCGTTTGCAAGCCAAGGCTGACTCGCTGATCCTCCTCCAGTTGACCCTATCAATCACGACGGCCTTCCATCCGTTGATTCCAAAATTATTATATTAAAATATTTAAAAATGAAAACGTTTTTCAAATAGGAAGTTGTTCTGTAATTATTGCCATATTCTGTCTTCACTTAAGTGTAGAGAGTTAATGTACGATTTTAATACATTTACCTGGTGTCCATAATTAAACTTAAAATTTGTGAGCAGTCTGTAACAAAAACTATACAGCGGAATCGCATGAAAATTGGGTAATGGCTGAATGAAATGATGGGAGTTTCACCGAAGTAAAAAAACAATGAGTTTCGAGAACCACCACTATATGGCGTTGGGCAATGTAAACCATTGTCCTGTGCAAATGTCGTTACCATAGTAATCTTGTGCGCGCGCAGCTAACCTCGGGATAGAAAAAGATGCGAGAATCGAACCGCAGTCATACTCATTTCCAAGTCAAGGAAAATGACGTTGACTCTCCAGTAATGTGCTTTACTGGTGAAATTGTTTTACCAAAACAGAGACTCTTCTACCGAAGCTTTGTGGAAATTTTGGTCCTTGAAGCGGTTACGAAAAGGTCCACTCAGTAATCAATGAGTAAAAAACATGATTAGAAAATTTGAAGCAACGGGAACATTGGGGATTCAACCAGGAAGGGGACGAAAATGTGTTGCGGCACAGGAAGTGAATGATATAGCGATACAAGCGGAGGAAGAAAGATCGCAAATCATCGGCAGCACTAGTGTTCGGCGTATTGCAGCATCTGTTGACCAACCTCGTTCCATGGTTCATAAGATTCTTTGACAGTTCTTACGCAACTATCCCCACAAACTGTCGCTAGTGCAGCAGATCTTACCAGATGATCTGGATAGTCGACAAGCTTTTGCGTTGCGATTTCTTGCGCAAGTTGAGCTTCAGAATGAATGTTCATGGAACATTTTGTGGACCGACGAGGCCCACTTTCGTCTGGAATATGCGGTTAACACGCACAATTGACATATTTGGGTTGGTACAAACTCACATCACAATTCCTACAAATTGCATTACACTCTTAGCATGTAACGGCTTAGTGCAGCTTTACTGCAGCCTGCATTCTGGGTTCGTTTTTTTAAAAGCACGTCGCCGCAGGGCCTGTGACATGCACCGTCACCAGTCAACGATACGCTTCCCTATTAGAGCAATCTGTCATTCCGGCTAGACGATGTGATGCAACCACAGTGTTTATACAGGATGGTGCTCCTACACACATCGCCTGTTGTGTGAAACAAATGCTCCGCCGTCATCTCGGTGACAACAAAATCATCAGCTGGCATTTTCTTACAGCTTGGTCTTCTAAATCCCCTGACTTGAAACCTTGTGACTTTTGGCTGAAGAATACCTCAAGGCCATGGTCTACCGTGATCCCATCACATCTCTATCCGACTTTAAAGAAAGCATAGAACACCATGTGCATAAAATTCCCCAGTTTATGTTGCTTTCAATAGTCGAACAACCGATTTTACGCTTTACAGAAAATGGTGGACAGCATATCGAGCATGCTTTCTAAACTTTTGTAGATTATATATGTTCTCAATAAAGCCATGATACGCTACCTAGAGATGGTTTTTGAAACTCATGTTTTTTCCCTTCGATAAAATTCCCATCATTTCATTCTGCTATTATCCAATTTCCATGCCATTCTCTGTATAGTTTTTACTACAGACAGCTCACAAATTTCATGTTTAATTATGGATTTGAATTTGTTCATTTTTTCATACATGTAATTTGTGTCATATTTTTTTTTGTCTCTTACATTCTAACAAACTAAGTTAAAAATCTAACTTGCATTTAAATAGAAAAGAACTTCATGTTCGTTCTGAATGCTTTTAAACTGTAGGATTTTTTATTACATGTAAAAGTGTATATTTAAAACAAACACTAATGTATATCACTATTAAAGCATTTTCTTCCTAAAAATCATTTCTGCTGTAATCTTATATTCTAAAATAAGTCAAGACAATGGCGTTTGAATTCCTGCTGATTATTAGTTAATTATTGAAATATAAATTTAATACATTTTTAAAAAATTAGAATAAACACTGAACCGCGCGCGAATTTTTTTTTATCTGTGATTAAAATGTTGCTTACTAAACGCATTTAGGAACATTATATGTTTTCCCATGATTAAGAATTTACAAATTTATAACAATTATTACGGATAAAATTAATATAACTGAAACTTAACCAAAATCATTAGACAATGTAAACCAGAGTCATAAGCAACTACATCAAATTTTTCAAAATTGTACTAATTAAAGTAAAAGCCTCTTTCATCCAAACGGCATAAAAATAAATATTATATTTCTGTCAGTATATTTAAGTAAACAACATCGGAGGAAAATTCTTCAATTTTGTGAATTAATCATGCAATTTTTATTCATTGTCTCAAATTGAAATTTTATAAAGAAATCGTATTTGTTTCAAACGATTAAACTTCTCTCTCTCTCACAGGGGTTTTATTTTACTAATATATTAACTTTTACAAACACATATTCCTTCAGATCTGAAGTGAAATTTTTATCTCCATTTTTTGGTTTTTCGAACACTTGTTTAGTGCATGCGTTCATGTGTCGTAAGTCACTGAATTGTTGTAAAATTATCAATTATTAATATTAATCATAAAGATCGAATTAAATTAGTTTTCTTTGTACTCAAATCAATAAGACTGAGAAGAGCTAGTAATAAAGTAGGAGTTTTTATTCTCAGGATGCTGGATAGACTGAATTTGGTAGAGAAAGAGGACGAGTGTACAGAAACTTTGTCAGGTGGTCAACGTAGAAGACTGTGCGTGGGTATTGCTTTCGTGGGAGGCTCCAAAGTGGTCATTCTGGATGAACCTACCAGTAGTGTGGATCCTGTGGCGCGTCGAAAAATATGGGATCTCATTCTCAGCTACAAGAAAGGTAACTTTCTAATACATCCTGATATTTTAATGGCATTAGAATGGATACCCAAAGATAACAACTATAGTATATAAAACGTTGGTCATTTTTAATGTTTTTTGTTTGCTTGGAGGTTTCTCTCTCTCTCTCCCTCTTTCTGCCTCTTTGTCTGACTCTCTCTCTCTCTCTCTCTCGCCCGCGCTCTTTGTCTGACTCTCTCTTTCTGTCACTTTGTCTGACTCCCTCTCTCTCTTTCTGTCTCTTTGTCTGACTCTCTTTCTCTCTCTTTCTGTCTCTTTGTCTGACTCTCTCTCTTTCTGTCTCTTTGTCTGACTCTCTTGCTCTCTCTTTCTGTCTCTGTCTAACTCTCTCTCTCTTTCTGTCTCTGTCTGACTCTCTTGCTCTCTCTTTCTGTCTCTTTGACTCTCTCTCTCTCTTTCTGTCTCTTTGTCTCACTCTCTCTCTCTTTCTGTCTCTTTGACTCCCTCTCTCTCTTTCTGTCTCTTTGTCTGACTCTCTCTCTCTCTTTCTGTCTCTTTGTCTGACTCTCTCTCTCTCTCTTTCTGTCTCTTTGTCTGACTCTCTCTCTTTCTGTCTCTTTGTCTGACTCTCTTGCTCTCTGTGTCTTTACCTGACTCCCTCTGTCTCTCTCTGTCTGGCTCTCTTATGTCTCTTTTTCTCTCAGTCTCTCTCTCTCTCTCTCTCTTTCTCTCTGTTTCTGGGTATTTGTGTGTGTCGATTGTTAACCCCTCTACCCGAAAAATACTATTACGCATTGAAAAAAATCTTTTTTTTCAAAAGGGCTGCATCTTAGCACCCAAGCCTTTGCAAACATTGCAAGTCTCCCAAGTGCGAGAGCTGCTTCAGGGGTGACCCCATCTACTGGTGGCTCTCGCTGCCAAATTATTGACGACTGAAATAATTTTAGTTCAAATTCACATCGGATACCAAATATTGTTTTGAATACCAGAGCCAAACTGATACTCAAAAGATCTCTTACATGCCACATAATCATATGACTGCGTGCCTATAATTTTCGTATCCAGATACTCTCTTGATTCCAGCCGGGATCGAACTCGTAACCTTGGACTTACGAGGCATGCACACAACTTGTAAGCCACCAAGCCGACTTAAAAATCTTATTATCGTCTTTCGCACAGAATAAAATTAACTTTAAAAACATTTTATAAAATGAAAAATTCCTTTTGGTATTACTCTTAATTTGTATTTATTAATAAATAAAAATTAAAAAGAAATTATACACAAAAAATAAGAAAATAATGTATAATTTTGTTAAAAGCATTCATTTCAACACTTAGTCGAAAAGTATGTATTATGTGTAAGTTTTGTACTGTGATCTACAGTTTAAATTATCAATGAGTTTCGATATTAACTCACTCTGCTATGATTTAGTGATTCAAACTCTAAAAAGGGAGAAGTGTCTTGAAACAGATTGATTTTTTGTCATATTTTTTTCCACTTTAATTAGAAAAATTCCTTTTTATTTTCAGGAAGGACTATTCTTTTTACTACTCACCATCTGGACGAAGCAGATATTTTAAGCGATCGAGTAGCAATATTGCATAAAGTAAGTGTAGGCATCAATTAAATAGTTTTTGTTTTTATATAATCTGACGAGGGAAATGCTCCTACGTTCCAAAATTAACATCATTCCAAACGTTCCTTTGTTAAATTGGAACTTAATCGTTATGAAAAAATGTTAAATATAAAATTTCTACTCCATTTGCAATATTTAGGATTAAAAAAAAGATGTATTATATATTAAGGACATTTTACAATTCTTTGCGTTTTATAAATTTATTTTTAGATTATATTAAGTATTTCAAATTGTTTTTAGTAAAACTATCTAAAAAATTTGTAAGGCTTTTTAGAATGTATTTCTTGATTCCTGAGTATTAGAAAGTATTGTAAATCGTTTTTCATCTTTAGAATCATAAACATTCGATATTTTTTTTTTTGATTTTATAGTCTGACTATCGTAATATCAAAAGACACATGCAATATAATTTAAAGTTGTTATTTTTTTATTTTTGAAATATTTTCTTATAACACCATTTTTAAGCACACTTCTTTTTTAGTAACTTTTCAAAACTCTTTCAATTACTTATCTCAATCAGTCTTTTTTTATTTCAGTTTGTAATACTCCAGATCATTTTCTTTGGAAAACTAACTAGACTCTGTTAAGACATTGTTGTTAATTATTTCGTGATTTAAAAATGTTAAAGCAAAAGACCTAAAATATTTCAAAGTTTGCTCAAGTTCTACAAAAACTTAATAGCATTCGTGTATTCCAATACCCAAGCCATGTATGCGTGAATGTTTTTAAATGCAGGGCGAAACAATCTTCCGGATCTCTTTGTACTTATTCTGTGTTTCTTACAGGGACGAATGTTGTGTTCTGGTTCCCCTCTAGAACTGAAAGGGCGTTTCGGCAGCGGATATCGGCTAAATCTTCTATCCTGTGCTGAAAAGTCGGAACAGGAGGAACACGATTCGGGGCGAGCCTCTTCGATTACGGAATATGAGGAACCAGTCAATGGTATACTGCATTTGTTTCTTTAAATTACAAGTTTATTTTTTTAGGAATTATCATTAAGTCTCATATTTAAAAATAAGGGAATCACACGAAAACATTTTTACAACTGGTTTGCAAAAGGAGTTAACACTCTATGAGAGAGAGTTATCTATATAATCAAAACTAATTTATACTTCTTTGGGTTATATCAAATCTTGTGATTTCAAATACTTTCGAGTATTTTGAGTTCTGACTAGAACTTTTTATTACCTTTCTAATCAATGAAAGGGAAAAGTACTAACTAACCGGAAAAAATACTAATCTCAACGGAGCTCTTATACATTAATTTAGTCAACTGTATAAATAATTAAATCATTGTTACTTGTTAAGTAAGTTCATTGAAAACATAAAAAGAAAACATGACTTTTAATAGTTGCATTAAAAATGTAAATCAAGCTCACAATCATGGCTATAAATATTTTTATTAAAAGTAAATTATATCGATATAGCTTCTGCGCATATGTACAACAGTAAGTCAAAAACACTTACTTTCACTTTTCACTCTATAGCTTTATTAATTAAAGATAGATGTACAACACAAATATATATATATATATATATATATATATATAGTCTCTTCCTTGAGCAATGCATTTGGTCCAGCGAGCCACAAGCTTCCGTATGCCTTTCTGGTAGAAAGTTTCGGTTGGTCGTAAAGCTACTTTTGCATCGCATAACGAATGTTCATGTCTGAGGCAAATAGACAACTCTCAGAAGCTTCCTTTAGCGGTCCAAAGAGATGAAAGTCTGAGGGTGTGAGGTTCGGGCTGTAGGGTCGGTGTTCCAAAGTATCAAAGCTTGGGTGGTTGCTCAAGGGATGCTTACTGTAGCAATCAAATGTTGAATGGGTGTTGTAATGTAGGCATCTGGACTGTGAAACAGTCCTCAGTCCCATATCCTGGTTGACTTTGATGTTGGGCATGGCGATGGTGGGGTTTTTCTTTCTGCTTAACAGGAATCATGGCTATTGGCTGAGTCGATGGTACCCGGGAGGCGTGGCTATGAGGGCATCCGGGAGACGTGGCTTTTTTGGCATGAGTGAGACCTCAGAGCTTGCTCTCTGATTGGTCGGTGATAAATCAAATGCTAATCGCTACAGTAAGGAAATAAATTTCATTGTTATGTAATTTAGTTTATTTATTGTTTATTAAATTTTGAAATATTATCTTCCAGTGGATTGTGATGGCGTGATGGAATGCATTCAAACTTACGTACCAGATGCAACCCTATTGGAGAACGATGACAGTCACTTGGTCGTGAGTCTACCTGCCGAGCCTTTGACAATGAAACCCCTTTCTACGTTTTTCTGTCATCTAGAGAAGTGCCTTCATCTTTGGGGATTTCAGAGTTGCTCTTTGTCCAGTGCAACTTTAGAAGAAGTATGGCTCTATTCCATTACCGATTCCATTTTTATAATCCTTCTAAAACTTTAAAATAAAGTTACTACGAATGATTATTAGGTAAAAGTTGTCAAACTAAAACTTTGTTACGTTTTGACAAGCCATTATTGATGTGACGAACAGATATTGGAAAAAGTACGCTAAACAAATTTCCAATCTCTGTTTTGAAAGTAATTATTAAATAAACTAAAATCAAGAAAATAGAGCAATAAGTGAAGGCCTTTATTCTAAGCAATTTACTTATTATAAATCAGTTTTATTAAAAGTATACATGAACCAATCAGAAGAAAAATGAATATATGACTTAAAACTAGTTATCTCAAAAATTCAAATCAGATTAGATTGCCAGGGTTTTGATAAGACGAATAAATTTATTTGTATTGGAAGACTTTGGGGTATGTTGAAAGATAGTTTAAAGAAGTATAGTCTTACAAAATTTTTCCCATTTGTGCTTTGCAATAAAAATAAGAAAAAATCTTGATTATCCCTGCGGTTTTTTTTTATTCGGGGAGAATGATTACGCCAAGAGAAAATTATAATTACCGTAAATACCGGCGTATGACGTGGACCTATAATTTCAAACTACAATTTTTAATTTTTAGGTATATTCGCCGGATAACGCGCACTTCCTTTTTTACGAAGAAATCCGATATGTACGCGTGTATAATGTTCTTATATTTTGAAGTCATTTATTCGAGGTGTTATACCAGGCTTTTGAAAAAAATAGTATACTTCTAAGACTACAACCTTTGAAATTCATAAGGAATGTCATTTCTTTTAAATAAACAGTATTTCATTACATGTAGTAGTCTAATTTTTTTCTATTTTTATTTTTTCTTTATTTTTAAAGCTCTCGTTTTTATATCCGGCGTACAACGCTCACCCGAAAATTTCGATCTAACTTTTTGTGTTAAAAAGGGCTCGTTATGCGCCATATATATATTACGGTATAATATTTTTTAATACCAATACTTCGATTATATATTATTCTTTGTTCTGTGAAAGCTTCTGAAATTCAATATATGATATTCTACTCGCTGTATAATTTTGACTCTCTTTTTCCTCTCTCTCTCTCTCTCTCTTTCGATATATATATATATATACACTCATGGACAAAAAAATTAGCGTACCAAGAAAGGGGTGGGGGTGTAAAAATGAAACGAAATTTTACATACGTAATGACTACTTTGATATAAGTAAATGATTAGAAAATCAAAGAAAAAGGATCATTTATTTCAGAGACAAAGGCAAAAAAACGGAGGATTTAATACCCTGTTGAACCCCCTCTAGTGCGAATGCTCGATGCGATTCAATTGGGCATTGAGGCATACAAGTTCTGTATGATATTTTGAGACATTTCGTTCGCTATTGGAAGTAACCTTGCCTCTAGTTCGTTCAAACTCTAGGAATGCCCAACTCGCCCCAGATATGCTCAATTTGAGACAAATCTGGGGATCGGGCAGGCTAAGGAAGGGTAGTAACAGTGCGGAAACAGTCTTATGACACCCTTGCCGTGTGAGGCCAAGCATTGTCTTGTTGAAAAATGGTTCCTGGGAGTCGGTGCATGAGTGGCAACACATGTGACTGCAGGATGTCATGGACATACCGCTGTGCTGTCATGGTGCCACGGATCAATACTAGGGATGACCGTGTATTGTAGGCAATGGCGCCCCATACCATCACACCAGCTGTAAGAACGGTGTGTCGCTGTAAAGCAAAGGCAGGATTGAGGCGTTCACCACGAGGTCTTCACACACGAACACGATTGTCATCACTGCTGAGATTGAATTTAGATTCGTCGCTAAAGACGACCTGGTTCCATTCCCCTGCAGTCCAGTTTCCTCTTGCGCGGTACTACTCCAAACGGAAGCGTCGATGGGTGGGCGTCAAGGGCAGCACACCTAATGGGCGCCGCGATCCCAAATGTCCTACAGTCTGGCGCCTTCGTATGGTTCGAGAAGACACAGGGGGCCCTAGTGAAGGGGCTACCTGTGCCTGGATGGTGGCCGATGAAGCAGTTGGCTGTACCCGTGTATGTCTTATGATGTGGTGGTTTTCTCGACGACTGGTCTGTCGAGGGCGTCCTGAGCATGGTTTTCGTGTAAATGACATCTCTCGGATCCAATGGTCTCAACACCTCCTCAAAACACAATGAGCAGCCTAATTGACGAGCTACTCGCCTAGCTGACCATTCAGCTTCCCTCATGCCGATGATTCTCCCCCTCTCAAACTGCGACAGCTGCTCATATTGTCTTCGAAAACGGCGTAATGGCATGCCTACCTCAGCTCTTCCTTTGTTAAATGATTCAGCACTCTAAAATCTTTAGTTTCCTGTTTTATATTCCACGGAGAACGACGTTAAACGCCCTCTGCCGGCTTTCCGTAATGCGCAATCACGCTGTATTTCTAATCATTTGCATATATCCTCGAAATGTACCTTCATACTAAGTTTCGTTACGATCCGGCAATTATTTGTTGATACGTTAATTTTTTTGTCCATGCGTGTATATAATCTAAATTTGTTAATGTTTTACTGTAACCATTTTACTATGAATTATACTGTCTTCCTACATATCTGTCAGGTTTGGAAAGTTAAATTTTAAGGGAGTAATAAATATAATAAGCAAACTCTTTAATAACTTGTAGGAATTTTAGAGTGAGTCGAGCTATTTAAAAGCAGAGCGTGCCACAAGCTTTGGGTAGAGAATAATCGAATGTGATGAGTTGATGTCTCCTTGCTACATCTGCGTTCTTTGTTGGAATGATTTAGGCTCTAATGGATGGTCATCTTGAAAAATATAAAGATGTTTGAAGATGAAGGAATAAAAATTTAATTGTTTGAAAGAAATTATTGCTATTTCTTTCATGGATGGGCTAAGCCTGTCATTTATATATATATTATTTTTACTGGAATCAAACGGGGTGCGGGGGATAGCTTTATCTGGTTACATTCTAGAAAATCACGCAAGAAAACTTCTTACTTCAATTCCACATTTTATTGACAAGCACCCACGTAGCAAAAAGCAGCAACTAAAACACAAACGTAGAAACAACAAAGTACAAGAGCATTCTTCTTCTTCATTCCAGAGATCTGAGCTTTTATACCTTTTCCTACCGTGGTTCTCGAATATTTGTTAATCATATGATTCCAGGGTTAATATGCTGAATGTTTAAAATCGGTAGTTGATACAAAAGTGCTCACTCTAAAATGAGTCAGCGTGGTAATTTTTGAGGGGATAAAGTCATGTTTATACTGGTATTTTCCGTTTGGCAGAAAGCCAAATGGAAAATAGGCTTTCCACGATGCCTTAGTGGATTCAATGTCATCCAAAATTTCAGAAAACTCATCGAAAGAAAGTTTAAATAGAGAATTATTATATATATATATATATATATATATAACACTGTGTGCAAAAATTAAGGACGAAGTCGAAAAATTAGCATATCAGCTGAACGAAGAGGCAGAGCGGACAGAAAGACCAATCAGGAGATTAAGTGAGGTGATGTACGGTAGCACATGCGCAGATATGCAGGTAGACGTAATGGGGGAGTGTCTGAGTAGTAAAGCATGTTGTCGGTGTAAGATTAGTATTTCTGGCAAAGAGATTGCACACCGTATAGCAGTTAAAATCACACCGAGTTGCTGTCTCAGCGAGAAATGGCGAATAATCAATCTGTTAGACGACATCTGGATGCTTTTACCCGAGGTCGAATCATTGGGAAGTTGGAGGAAGGTCGCAGTGTGACAAGTGTGGCTGCAGAGTTCGGAATTGCTCACAGCATCGTTTCACGACTTTGGAGACAATTTCAAACTACAGGAACAGCTATCCGGGGGTTCAGTAGTGGTCGTCCACGAGGAACCACACCCGCAGATGACCGGTATATTGCCTTACAGGCCAGAAGAAACAGGCGGCAGACAGCGGGAGAAATCGCTAGACACACGACACAGGCGACTGGACGACCGATATCGCGTTTTACCGTGGCCAGAAGACTGCACGGTGGTGGTCTGTTTGCACGACGCCTGTACGGTGTGTACCTCTAACGCCTGCCCATCGGAGAAGGCGTTCTCTGTGGTGCCGGAATACCGGAATTGGAGAGACAATGAATGGGACGAGTACTCTTTACAGATGAGAGCAGATTCAGTCTGAGTAGCGATTCTCATTCGCATACTCATCTGGAGAGAGCGGGAAGCCGCAATCATCCCTCGAACATCATTGAAAGGGACAGGTATGGAGTGGCGGTGTTCTCGTTTGGGGAGGCATCATGCTTGTAGTCGTACAGACCTTCACATCTTCGACGCAGGTTCAGTCAACGGGACCCGTTATTGTAACGAGATTCTTCTTCCATATGTGCGTCTTTTTAGAGGCGCTATGGGTCCGCAGTTCCTTTTCATGGACGACAATGCACCATGTCATCGCACAGTAGCTGCTGAACAGCTCTTAGAGAGTGAGGATATTGAACGTATGGATTGGCCGGCACGATCTCCGGATCTCAATCCCATCGAGCATGTATGGGATTTTCTAGGCAGACGCTTGGAGCTCGTACCTTACCACCAGTAACGATTCCGGAGCTTCGATTGGCCTGCAAGATGAATGGGCAGCAATGCCTCAAACAACTCATTGACACCCTCATTCTAGCATGGCAGACGCTGTGAAACCTGCCTAGCAGTCAGGGGAGATCATATCCCCTACTAAAGACCGATATTTCTTGCTGGACACCCATCACAGGGATGTTTCGGCCTTCAGTCGCATTGCGCTCCATGCTACTTTTTCAATAAAGCTTCTTTTTATCCCTCTGATTTCTCTTTTAGTAAGTGTTGCTTACATTACTCATGTCCTTACGTATTGGGGATCTTACGGTATTAAATGTGTTGATTTGGAATGCTTTTGTACAAAGTTATATTGAAAAAACCGTCTCGTCCTTAATTTTTGCACACCA
>BMAO01030134.1:0-20287 GCA_019973975.1 Trichonephila clavata
AAAAGACCAAAACTACATGATTCAGAAATGAACGTTACTTGAAAAAACATTAGGACAATTTCAGAAGCAAACGTATGCATTACAGAAAAAAATAAGCAAACTGAACAAAGAAAAAAGTGAATTGGATAAAAATAAAATGTTAGAGCAAGTTAAAGATCAGTTGAATGAAATTACAGAGAATGTTATAATTGAAAAGGAAATATCAGGCTTACAATGGAGCAAAAGGAAATTGAGCTGCAAGATCTAACAACCAAATATCAAATTCTGCAGCTTGAGTTGCAAATTAAAGAGAAGAAATGGAACTGCTGTGTGAAAACAAAGTTCCTACTGTGCACTATCTCAAGCAATTAGAGCATCAAAACAAAGTATTTATAATGCTTTGCTGCAGCTTAAATGTATGTACATTTCTAAGCAGGAAAATCTACAAGGGGCTGAAAAGACGATAGCAAATAATATGTCCGAGTTAGATCAATTATCATTGTCCCGCAATAATCTCCAAAATGTCATTGTCAAATTAAAACAAGACATTTCAGACATGCACGAGACAGTAGATTGTTTTATATCAGTTGATGATTTAGTCTTTGAAATCACAGATCGTAGCTTGTACGTCGAACGCATGTTGACTAGTGCTCTTGGAAATTTAAAAGTTTTGGAAGAATATTTAGACGTAAGCAATGAACTCGAAGAAGTTTTGCAAGACATTAATAAGGAGAGTAGTAAAGATCTAGCAACTCTTGAACTTAGAGTATATAACTGAAAGAGCACTTGTAAATATGGTTAGACTCGTGAAGGATTATAAACAAACGTTCGAAAAATACAGATCTCTGATTTCTGATCTTAGATGGTCAAATAATGAATTGCAATTTAAGCTGGATATGGCTATAAAAGAGAGACAGCTGGCAGTTATGGAAGCTGAAAATTTGAAATTGAGAATTCATCGGGAGAGTAAGAAAACACTTCAGCATTTAATTAAAGATGACATGGTAAAAGTTGAAAATGATATTTCTCTGCAACAGATTGAATATTGGGCAATGTATTTGCCCAAACACTTCTTTGGTGGATATGAACATCTTGCACTTCAAGGTAAATTGTTACTCGCTAAAATGATAAAGAAAGTTGATATTCTTTACAAGCATTTAAATATAAGATATTTGATAATTCATTCCTTACTAAACAAAACCATTTGCATTTATTTACATTTCAAACATATTTTTCACTGAAAATCTGCACACTGCAAAACCTATTAAAGGCCCATTATGCTTGTCTTGATCATGTAAATATCGAAACGTTTTGGCCTTTGGAGCTCATTGTGAAAATTTAATCACAAAAGACAAAGAAATTGATCGCTATTTAGATGATCTCTCTAAAAATGAACTTGATACTGCACGTAATATGAAATCTTTGAACAATATATTAAAGCTATTTTCTCAGTTATTTAATGCAAAATTTTGTCCGGAGAAAGAGAAAGAAGTTTTTAAGTCAAAATGTTGTTTGAAAATGATTCTTCAGCCGCCAATGTATAAATGAATATTCGAACTTTTTAAACTCCTTCTTTGAATCAAACTCTTCATTTATGAAGGGAAAATTCAAATTCTTGAGCATCAGTCCAGTATTGTTATAAGAAGTACAAACTATCTACTAAACTATATAACGAACGTTAAAGATGAGAGAAAAAGCATATTATATGATGAAAGCAGTGTGTATCGCTAAGGAACGTATTGTATAAAATCGAAAAAATCATGGAATTAGTTATTAATCTATATGATAAATTTCAGACACCAATAATAAATTCGATACTGTTTATTTGTCCAATGAATGTAATTCTTTGGAACTACATGAAATAGTTGAAGAAGTTCAATCAATTTGTAATTTAGCACGAAGAGGTGAGAATTTAGAACTATATCACCTGAACACCAACCACTATTGTCTTTTAAATCTTGGATTTGCGATAGCAAGGACCAGAAAGAAAAGTTGATGAAAGATTTACAACGAAAAGTACTTTTTTACGAAGAAAAACTTGAAATTATTTATGAAGAAGGCAAAGACTTGAACAATCCACGATTAGATCTTTTCAAGAAAAAAGCATTCAAACGGACATTTATGAGAAGCATAATGTTCCCAATCTCGACGAGTGTATGTTCATCGCTTCCCATGAAACTTCAAGATATGGAAAAATTAACGAAATTTGTGCATTTCAAAGTCTTTCAACAGCAAATGGAAAACATGAAACGTCAATTGGCGTCTTTGACTCCTTTAAGCGTAGTACCTAAGCGTAAGAAAAATCATCAGGAAGTTCACAGTTTTATAGTTTTTTCAAAAACTTTTGAGAGGCATATCAGTTGACTTAATGAAGAATTTTGCCTTCTGTTGTTGATATCAGCTCCGAAGAACGTAAGCAAAAATATTTCCAAATAACCGCATTGATGGAACGTAATTTGATCAAAACAAGACATCCAAAAGCGATTAACAACTTTAGAGATCCAAGTACACGATTTTAAAAAAACTGTTTCAGTCGAAAGTCTTAATTAATAAATAATGTTAAATGTTTGAGAAAAATACAATATATTTTATAATTAACAATATTATATTCTGTATTCAATTCGGGAATAAATCTCGCATCTTTTATTTCAATTATATGGGCATATTTCATTAAATCTGCAATAGATCTAATCTGCAATAGATCTGCAATGAGTCTACATTCATGTAGACTCATTTTCCACAAAGGATAAGCGAAAAATACGTCACTGAAAATTTTCCAGTTCTTTTGCCTTCAATCACTACATTTTTCAAACTATTTTTGGAGAAAATTATTTGTCCGATTACGTGTATTTCCTATTCTAGTATTTCCTACTAATTTCTAATAATGCAGTTGAAATACACTTGCCTCCGTCCGATAGTCTGCGTAGATAGTCATGCATAGATCGCTATTTAAATGAAGTCTTTCTGAATCAATACTATTTTTCATAAATTCCTCTGACGTCTTAATTAAAATAGTATATGCAACAAACACCTGATTTTATTACATAATAAATATATATTTATATAACTTAAGAACGACATAAATCGTGTGTGTTAAAGTCTGCGTACACTGGCAAAAACCTTTACATTAATGGTTTGTAACTGAAAGTTAATACTTTTTTAAGCTCTGTTCCGCTCTTTCTGTAACTCTCTCAACATATTTGGCAAGGATTCAACTGTTTCATCTATGGTTATTTTGTTTCATTCTTCTACTATGACATATTTAAGCATTTCCTTGGATGTTATTAAGTTTCCCTTATTATTCCCTTGAGTAAATCCTGCAAATGCTGCATTGTGCTTAGTTCTGGGACAGGGATGGCTTACGGAATTCATTTGGGACATGATAGAACAGCCATGGCTTCATAATGTAAGCCATTTGCTTGGTACTTTGACCTGCTGAAAGTAAAAATCCTCACTCGCGCAAGTTTCTCGGCACTTGTCCTGATACTTTACTTCAATAAGTTTAAGTAATCAATTTTATGCATTGTTGATTCAATAATTCCAGTTTATCAACCCAAAGGCTTCCTATGCACCCCCAAACATTATGCTCTTCCTCCATGTTTGATAGTCGAAAAACGATTCTCTTTCTTAAGATCTCTGTGCAGGAATTTTGGCAAGCAATTTTTTGTCCTTTTTGATGCCAAAAATACAAAAAATACTTTCAATTGAATGTATTACATTTTTAATAATTATGTGTCCCATTTAGATGTGTTTTGGCAAGGGTCATTTTCTCTTAGTTTTATTCACTCGAGAGAGGAATGGTTTCTTCAGTGAAACTCGGCCTTTTGATAGTCATCCTTTTTCAGTCCTCTTCGAATTGTAGTTAAAATCACACTTTTTTGCAATATCTCAGCAACACTTTTAGCTATTTCTAAAGCTCATAATCTTGGATTTATTGTTATAGAGCATACTAGAGCTTGTACCTGCGGCTTCGCTCGCGTTGATGTCTTTAAATAACTCTGTCATAATCATTATCATTAGAAAGTAAGTAAATACTATGATAATTTTTTATTGCTTGACTGGGACCATCAAAATTTAAAAATTATAAAATTGAGCTAGTTTAAAAAATTAAAAACATACTTTATTATAATAATCTAACAAAAAATTCAATAAGTTAAACTATTAATATTTTAAAAAGTTGAAAGTATCTACGTTTAATATATATTCCTCTTTAAAAGGACTCGAACAGAATATTATTCTAAGATGCTACTTTATACTGTATTATATGTTCTTCCTTAAGTCGCAAATATGTGAAGATTTTGGATATTGGACAAACGCAAACAGGCTACATGTAGTTAGCCATGGGAAAAGCATTGCTTTTCCAAATGGACTTCTGCAACCTGCAATGTTTTCCCTTGTGCCTTTTTAATAGCAAAAGTAAAACTGAGTTTGATTGTGGAAATTAAACTCGTTTGAAATGAAACGGTAGGTCAGTGGGATAATTGGAATTCGAAGTATATATAACACTTTCTTTATCATGACACTTGTTAAAGTTTTGGCACCAAGTATATTCTGTATCAATTTTGTGATCCGAAGCCTCATTTCATTACATAGTCAAGGAGCATCAAGATTTTGCATAAGCATAACTGGTACATTTAGTTTTAATTGAAGTTTATATGAGGGTACACCCAAAGTTCAAGCAAATTTAAGAACTCCATAGGATATGAAGTACTTGGTTCTTTATCCATGATTGTATTCATTGATAATTATTCCTTCATTTCCCCCCGCACGTCGTTTAAATTTTCAGTGTTGATTTTATGGACAATGTCATAGAAAGGCGCCAATATTGATCTTGCGCGCAACCACTGATACCAATTTAACTTTTGTTGCAAACCCGGGTAAATTTGATCAATTAGATTTACATCATTTTCTTCAATATTACAAAATTCTCTGGAAGTAAAATATAACCTCCAGCACATATGCTGGAGTTACAAATCCAATCTACAAAATCCACAAATCCAAACTCTACATAATGTTCCGAATCTACTTCATTATGAAGATACACTCACATATTCGTTTTCCGACTGAATTCTTTAACCTTCGCCATAAGCTTGATGATTTAATACAGGCTCTGATTTCATCTGCCGGTGTACCCCTCTGGATTACAGGGAGAGTTAGTCAAAAATCACTAGCCAATAAAACTACTATTCTCCGAAACATCTGTACTATCTCGTAAATCCTGAAGACACAGAGATTTAACGCTTCTACAGCTTTCTTGTGAGGCATCGTACTTTTACCCCACGTTAAAAGCTTACATTGTCGAAGCATCCTGCCTCGCGAGCTATTTTTTCTGAAATTGCAGATGGGGGAATCTTTATGTGCAATATTCAAAGGTAATTTTAAAATGGAATGTGCAGCCGATCAATAGTGTCGCGGCTATCCCGGAAAAAGCCGCAGCAACTGCTATCTTGTGGTTTAGCAAAAACGTTTTCCCGGTTCCTCTAGGGGTCGAGAAAAAAGGGTGCACCACTGCCGGATTCTATTTTACGTAATACTTGGTGGAAAATATGACTTTGTTCAGGAGTTAATTGAGGGATTAATTCTGTTACTTGATGTTGCAATGCTATAAAATCGATGTTTAATTCTCGAGAAATTTCATTATCGAAGTCATTTCCGTCGACTTGTCACGGACTAATCTTTCCAAAATCATGTAGTTTCTTCCCAACCATTGTGAAAACCTTATTTTCAATTATTATTAGCGTTTCGTTTTAGATGTGTACATTGAAAGGTATATCTGCTTGTACTTGCTGTAGTCGTCACAAAATATCTTTTGATCGTGTACTCTTTGTACTTTTACAAAGGGTTTGAGGATTAGAAAGACCTCAGGATGATAAAAGTATTGCTTTTCCCTAATTTTATTCGGTGATTGACGTTGTATGGCTTCCTCCATAGTAATATCTAGTATATCTTGATAGTAATACCTCAATATAAAATATCTGGTTCAGTATAAGTGAAAAATTTTGTGCAAAATATGGCCTTATGTTGGAATAAGGTTAAAGAAAATTCAAAGTATAAAATATTAGATAAGTCAAAATTTTTTATGAAACTGTCATTTAATATTACCATAGAGCTTTCAATATCACACAATTTGCTAAAATTTTATGTCTTTTTTCCCTTTAAAAAGTGGGAGAAAATTTGCACTAAAATTTCTGTCGGAATAGAGAATTTCTTAGCCAACTTGGCGATATTTCTCAAAGTTTGAGTTTGACATTTAATAAACGTAACGTAATAAGCGTTTGAGATTTAATAAAAAGCCACTTTTTGTAACGATGTTACATTACACTATGTTTCAGTTATTTGTTACAGAAGCTTTTTATTAAAATTTCCAGTATTTACAACAAAATGCATAATCTTGCGCCAACTTGGCGAGGATGCCTCACGGTTTTACCATTGTAGTTCCCGTTCTCGTAGGAATACGGGGATAAAATATACCCTATGTTACTCGCTGATAATGTAGCTTTCCATTGGTGAAAAAAATTGGCCCTCCCGTTTCAAAGATTAGCTAGAACAGACAGACAGACAAAAATTTTAAAAATTGATATTTTAATGTAAGCACCGTATATACTTTTAAATGCATTTAGTAAAATGTTGTTATTTTGAAATTACAAACAGACACTTCAATTTTATTTATTTGTATAGAATAGATTACAAAGCAAGATTCTCGAGGTGACACTGCAGACGAGCGGGGAGGATCTTTGCCTGGAAGTTAAAATTTTAGTTAATTTGTAGTTTATGAATACTTTTTGAATCAATAAATATTTCCTGATAACAATTTCAACTATTTCTTAAAAAATTTCCCCTTTTATGAAGATCAATGATGATTTTTCTTTCAATAATCTATCAATCTCTTTTTTGTTATTTGCAATGGAATCCATCTTTCAAATCTCAAATGCCATATAAATCGTAAAAAAAAGCTTATAATTACATAAAAACATGATTTAGTGCAATTAGTTTACAGTAAAAGGTCTTTAAAAGTTCGATTTTGGAAAAATGTACGCAGACTTTTGGTGGGAGTGGTTGGTGATTATTTGGTGTTTACATATTCTTGTTTTTTCGTGTTAAGGTGAATATCATTGCTGTTGTTTCAATAAGGAAATTTTGAAGAATCCCTGGCAGGTGTGCGGATTTTCTGAAGCGAGATTTTAATAGTAATTATAGTATAACCACACAAGATGATTGCCTGTACGCAGACTTTCGAAGGCAAGTATAATTGTACACACACAAGGGTGTGTGCATTTAATAATTTTCACAATTTACGTCACTGTTGGACAAAATTAATATTTTTAATTGCTTAATGGAAGCTAATTTAATTAATAAAGCTAATTAAATCCTGGAAGGGATTCTTTCTCTAATATTGTCATTTTTTCGTGTTTGTAATTTTTCATCCTGAAATTAGCTTTGGGAATTTTACATAAAGAATCTTTCCCAAAGTTGATCACGTGGCTCAGATATGTGATGATATAAAATTTTCTTCTTAATATTTTACAAAAATATTTATATCAGTCGATAGATAACAGTTTTTTTCTAAAGATATAAAAACAATTTAAAAATTGACATTTTGATAAAAAAATTATGAATTATGAAGTACATTTACGAAGAAGAAAGAAATGTAGCATTTTAGATGAAATGATTTCTCATTTCACCAAGCTCCTAAGCTCAAAACTCACTCTTGTAATTCAAGAAATGTACAAGCTTAAACTTACGACTGGAAAATGACTAACATTAAAAGTTTGCATCTATAGTATTAGTATCATTTCATATAAAAATTAAGATTAATTATAGCTGTATAGTATAAAAATATGAAAAAAAATCTAAATTAAAGAACGTTACGAATACTAACATACTAACTCTTCTAATAATAATAGCAAATAATTAGAAAATGATTCGCATTAAACATTTTCAGAATTTGTAAAACTATAACATTTTTTACATATGAAATTCAAGGTATTTTTTTCTTTTAATCGAATGCATACTTTATCAATTCTGGGTGATAATTTAGTACTCACATTAAATTATTAAATATTGACCGAAACAATACTTTTTTTTTCTGGAAACATCAAATAATGTTTTTTGTTTTGTTCTAGGAGTTAAATACGAAAATACTGTTTTTAATGCAATATTTTTATCGAAAAGAATGCGCATGAACTCTAGATGTTTGACAAGTAACAGCAAATCAATATTTCACTTCCTCGGAATTTTAGTATTTTTCACAGAAGTATAATTTATTTCTGTTGTATTTCCACCGTTTAGCTCTGAATGAGTGAGTGAATATTAACACATAACACTATTTAAATACTCGAAGGCTTTTGGAGACGGACCTCGTAATTTTGAACCATTTTCAAATTCGTAATTTTGAACCATGTTCCATGTTCAGGTGACAAGGACCTGAGCTGGCATCCCTCTCTTCTCCTAATTTCCACTCCACATCAACGGGAGGAAGTTTAAGCTTCGACAGATTTAACATTCATAACGTAGGGTGCCGACCCCTGTGCTACAAGTTTGAAGTGTAATCAAAGATTTATTTTTGCTAAAGTAAAAAGCAAATGTAAATGTGGCGTTTTCAAATAAATAGATAATTAAAAAAAAATAAATAAATAAAGTAAAAATAAAAGATTTTCTAAGGATTTTACAAACTTTGTGACAACACAAATGATATATCGAGTAGTTTCTGGTATACGTAATATAATACCATACCGCATATTTTCGACGCCAAATTGGCTAATTTCTTTAGCAGTGTCCTAAACTCAATGTTAGTTTATTGGCAACTATATTACTGATCTTCCGCAGAGTGCTAGAAAATAAGAACTAAAAGCTAGAGTAAGGAATTTCTGGAATTTTACTTTTTTTATTAGGAAAGCAAAAACAAATTACGAAAAGAGGGGATTGTTATCGAAAATTTGGGTTCACGTTTATGCACCAAATGTTCCTTAAAAAATGCGTTTTTTTTCTTAAAAACACATCGAAGTTATATAATTTTTCTCACAATTATTTTTTATCACATGATTTGACTTCTTATACATTTAATAAAAGTAGGAAAAAACCTGGTTTAGAAAAAAATATGTATCCACATATAAAGATATATGTGGGGAAAAAAAGGAGGAAAAATTTTTCAAGATTTTCAATCTCTCAAAAGCTTACTTTTCCACGATTTATCTAGAACATGTAATAGCAACAAATTAATTAGCATATGCACATACAATACACTTTTGTTTTCCCCTATTTCGGTAACTCATGAGAAACTCTAAAAACTAAACAAGATATCAATCATTGGTATGGCCAAGTAATTTTAGCGCGTTTTTCACATGTTGTATTTTACAATAATGCAACTAATGAACTTTTTACTAACAGAAAGTAGTACTGTACCACTCCTTTAAATGTACTACTATTGAGATGAAAAGAAAAAATTCTGGGAAAATTTTGTGGAAAACTCGGGAAAATTTTATGGAAAACTCGGGAAATTTTTGTGGAAAACTCAGGAAATTTTTGTGGAAAATTTAAATATAATTCGGCTCATCTAGGGCACAAATGCGACCAAATGCCGAAAACCCGAGGTCAATTGGTTGCTTATTGGCTGAGAAAAAGGTACGACAAAATATGGAACGAAGACGAAAACGAAATTTGCGTCTTAATAGCGCTTTTGTTCCACTACGTGAAAAACGTGCTAAAAATGTTGAGAGCAATATTTTTTTTCCTTTCAAATGGGGCTGTGGATTGGTAATTACCATTGCAGACTTAGTACATTCACCAGGAGGTGGTATCACTTTTGACACTCACTTTCCTCCCCATAGAGAGGCCCTGAGCTCTGAAGATGTCAGATTGTATTAATAATTGAATTTTGCCAAGAACACCCAAACCAAACGGGCACTCTACAGATATTTAACATACCTCACGATCATATGAAATAGACGCTGTCCATTTTTCTGCCCCATGAAAGGCCATCGACTTAGGTTGGAGTCGAACCCGCAAACTTGGATGTACATGGCCAGCGCCTAACAGGCTACCCGGCTGGAGAAATGCAAAAATAATAACAATAATAATAACAATAATAATAATAATAATAATAATAACAATAATAATAATTTAGACTATAGCAAAAAAAATGCTATCTTAAAACTTAATTCTATTTTTTTAATTAATTAATTATAACCACTTGGATGATGAAAAATGTTTGAAAGATATGGATTGATGTATTCAAAGACTATCAACTTGTTAATTAACTTTTTCATATTAAATATAGCGATCTAATTAGATAATTATTACTGAATGCCAAGTGGTACCGGCGTATTTCATTTGCTTGTTAGACCTTGCATATTCCTTTAGATTTAAACATCCGTTATAAAAAGTCTGTAGGCTTCATAATTCTGGTGACGTTGTCGACATTTGAACTAGCCTCTCATTCTCCATTTCTTTTTCGTATTGAGAATATTGATAATATTTATATTCGCATTATTTTTTTAGTTTTTAAATAAAGGGGAGATCAAAATAGTTTACAACATTATAAAGTAGCAAACGATCCCTTAAAAGGAATAACTTTCGTGACTGATTCTCTTTTTTCAATTCTTACTACTAGCTCACTCTCTCCCTACAGATATATATATATATATATCTTGTTCAAATTTTCAATCGTTAGTAAAATACTTTCTATTCATCCATTCCAGTTCAAATACAATTTTTTAAGCTTGTTGTGGATGACACTTGATGTTAATACAGTTTTATTCGAATATTAATTCATAAATTAATTAAAAAAGGAATAAATAGTAACAAACATAAATCATAGTCCAACAGAATATATAGAAAGAAAAATTTTCCATTGTGCCCCATTGGCTAGCATTGGCTAGCGTGTTGGATTTCTGATCCATATGTCGTGGGTTTGAATGGATGGCCTAATTTCTGAAAATAAGATTTCTTTTTACTATATTTTTTATTAGAATAATTGAATTTAATTAATGAATAAATAGTAACAAACAAAAAATAATCCAACACTATATATAGAATAGAAAATTGCAAGAAAAATCGCTTTCTATTTTGTCATTTAATATTGTGTTTCTGTGTCATATGCATATACATATTTATATATTTTAATTGTAACTATTTAAAAAAAGTAACTAAAATAAAAATTTTCTTTGTTGACTTAAGTAGGAATTGACTTAATTTTTTTTACATTACTTGTTAAGAATATTTTTAGACTATTAAAGATAATTCAATGAAATACTAGATATAAGGAAAAAAATCTATGTAACGAAAGAGTATTTACATTTTACAATTCTTTTTTAAATTGTATTTAATACTCATATTATTATAGTAATATAAATTTGTTATTTTTTTATTTCCTTATAATTTAAAGACAATTCTCTAAAAGTTTTAAAAATTAGAATTTAAATAAAATGTTTCATTTTTTTAGATTAAGTGAGATTTTTGAAAATATATGAAAAAAATATTTTACTTCTTAAAATGTTTGAAAAGAATTCATTTAAAATTCTTAAGATTCTGGTAAGCCCTTATGACTTTTCAAAATCATTTCATAAAGTTAAAATTTTTTTATCAATTTTACGATAGAAATCAGTTGCTAGAAAAAAATATCAGTAATGAATTGTATACTGAGAAGTTTCTTAGCTAATACTCTGATGTACAAGTAAGTTAATGATCATTAACACAGTATAATTTTAGCTGGTCAAACAGTATCAATTTTCTGGCTGTACTAAGAATTATAGAATGTGTCTTTTTTTTTTATGGGAGTGTATCATTATATTTTTTATAGATTTTTCAGACGAAAAATTTATTGTTAATTGAACATTTAACTTACAATACAGGGGTGGCCAAAATTGTGGACACTTTTTTAAATTATGTTTTTCAAGTTTGTATGCTTATAGAAAATGTTACATTGCACAAAATGCAAAGTCTTTTCTATGACTTTAACGAAAATTTAATTCTGAATTCAATGCAAAAGACAAAATGTAAATATTTGCAATACAAAAAGTTTTGCTGCAATAACTATCGATATACATTAGATGCTGATGATAGCAGTGAGTTATCAGTGCTCAGCGGGATAGCCCCTTTATTTTTTTTTTATTACAGTCCTGACTTCAGTCCTAATGAAAACTTCTGGCCCCTTTTGAAAACTCTTGTCCGAAAGAGGTACCCATGAAGTAAAAACAAACTAATTAAGGATATAATTGTTTCCTGGCATCATGTAATAACAAAGGAAGAGTTTAAGACTATTTTCAGCTCAATGAACATCGATGTGAAGCTGTAATAAAAAATAAAGACTACCTCACTAAGTGCTAATAACTCACCGCTATCATCAGTATATCTAATGTATATATCGACAGTTATTGCAGCATAACCTTTTTTTTTTTTGCATTGCAAATATTTAAATTTTGTTTTGTGTATAGAATTTAGAATTAAATGTTCTTTAAAATGATATAAAAGACTTGGCATTTTGTGCAACGTTACATTTTCTATACGCATACAAACGTGAAAAAACATAACAACTTTAAAAAGTGTCCACAATTTTGACCACCACTGTATATGTGAAATCCTTCAATCCTGTTAAATTTTAATAGATGTAATTACATACGATAAATATGATTGACGAGACCTTTTTTAAAACAGCTCCATATAAAATGTTTTTTGAATATCAATCTGAATTTTTTCTTTTGAAAATTTCCGATTCTGTTAAACTACCTTTGGAGCACCTTGTTTTGAAATATATAATTTTTCAACTAAATAAATACTTTTTTTTATTTAAAATACGGCATAAAACTAGGAATTCAAATACAGTTTCCACAAAATTAAAATCACTTTTGGATATATTGAAAATTTTGAGCGAAATTTTAGCGAAAAATTGTATTTACCGTAAACCATGATTGCAAATTCTAATAAATATATTCGAATAATACTTATACACTACATAAATAACATCATTATCCGTGCTTTAAGCAATAAGATTTATAATACTTTTGAAAGTTTTTGAAATATAAATTTTTTAGCAGAACTAAATTTTTTTACAAAAAACTAATGTTATTTTCTCACATAAAGTGCAATAAAATACATAAAGATATACACAGAGATTATATTATATTCTATAATACAGATAAAAACTATATAAAACATTTTCTGAAAACTTCAATTCAATATCTTAAACTTTACCGCGAAGCAAGGAATTGAAAAAAATAGTTTGCAGTTTTCTGGAGAGTTTTATGGACTGCAACAATTGTCGTTTTTAGTGAAATTTTGATGAAAAAGTGCAGTTACGATCTTTTACACAAAATTATAATGAACGTATTCAAGTAATATTTATACAGTACAAAAATAACATCTTTATATGCATTAGAAATTAAAAGATTTGTAATACTTTAAATTTTTTTTTAAATATGCTAAATTTTATACAACAAATCGGTTTCTAAAAAAAATTTAATGATTTTTTTTCTTAAAAAAGCAATGAAGTATATAAATATATACACAGAGACTAGATTTTAATTCATAACACTGATAGAACTAATAAAATATGTTCTGAAAATTTCAATTCCATTTCTTAAAAATGTTTTGTGTGGGGATCTACTTCCGGTTTTGCAAACTCCATTTCCGGTTTACTAATTATGCCATATCTTTGCTTCTAAATATCGTTGAAACAAAAATAAAGTGTTTTTGGAATCTTAAACGTATGGGCTATGAAATAAAAACATGAAAGAAATTTCGTAAAGTTTCATCAAAATGATGAATTTTGGGTAGTCACACACCTTAAGAGTTAGTAGCAGGATCTATTGACGTACTAAAAAAAGTTGTTTACTTGAAAACTTACCATATTATCTCATGCTACAATGCCAGACTTCCAGAACTAACTATCGGGTAAAAATTCTCCCCTCATTCGAGAACATTTCACGTTGATCTCCCCCCACCGCCCCTCCAATTTCGGTTATCATCTAAGGATAGCATATCCAGTGCTCATCGTATTTTAGTTGTTTTTTAATGTAAAAATGCCATCATACTGTAACAAATTTGTTGAAATACTATCTCTTTTCCAGACTTTTTTCTGATTATTTATATAAGTATTTATATAAATATAATAATTTGACTGTATATTACTTCAAAAGCTATTTAATGCATGGTATTGTACACATAAAAACGAATATTTATATAAACTTTTAGTTCGCTAAACCATTCTTTTTTTATTAAGTAGTTTTTGAACCTAAACATTTGCGGACATCGCGATAAGAACTAGATTGCAAAAATCAAGATATTTTTCATTAACTATAATTTAAACTTCCACGGGACTAACAATGTTACAAATGACACCATACTAACATTCAACAATTAACTAACATAGAAAATTGTTGAATGTTCGAAAAGAAGCTTAGGAAAATAGTTAAAGAGTACTGTGGTCACTTTTTAGTTGTTCGAATTGGGTAAAAATCAGCTTTCGATGTATTGACTTTGCTATGTATGTGTCAGCCGGAAATAAACTCGTATACCTAAAAAAATGATCTATTTCATTCATTAACGACTGCAGCAAGGTTAATATTGATTAAACAGATGTTACATCCTAACAATTTGCATCATATCCTTATGCTTTTTATTCTAAAGGAGACTTCCAGGGCATAAAGCCAAACATCAAGAAATGGGGAAATTTAGTTGCAGAATGAGGTGTGTAATCATACTCACCAATTAAATCTATTAACATTTTAGTCCAAGGAATTTTAGTGGCAGTAACAAACTCTGGCATGGTATAATAAGTTAACAAAATAAAGTCTGAAATGCGTAGCCATTTTGGCATCATCTTCATAATTTAATCGTTTAAAATTAGTGAATTTCATCTCGATACTTTATCACATAATGAAATAAAATAAATTAACTTGACAACTGTGAATTTATAGGTCGGGTACTAAAACACTTGAGAAGAGACTGTTCTCGATTACTAGTTCACACGCGGATGAAGATCGGTATCTTACTAATAATGGTAGCGAGAGCCTCTTTTAGATGGTGCCACCACCGAAAGGACCCTCACACTTAAGGCTTGCCGTATCTGTAAAAATTTGTGTGCCAAATTACAGCCCATTCGGAAAAAAAATCACTAATAATTAGTATCATCACGTAGTATAAATGGGAAGAATTTGCGAACTTTTTGTATTTTCTGATAGTTATTTACAAGGTATATGTACAGGGTGGTCTCAAATTCATGGTTCAAAGTATACAGGTAGGTACAGGACATTGTAACAATCATTTATTGTATAAGAATGTATGCTCACAAATGACGCGGGAAGGCACAAACACAAAAAATAAGAGACGAAAGGAAAGATAAAGTGCTTATAGAAAGCGTTGTTGAGAAGTGTAATGTTTACAATATCTCTTCAAAATTAGGTCTAACATGCAGACAGAGTCGGTGGAATGATTGGAGTACACGTTCAAAGATACATTCGTTTTGCAGCTCTGCCATTACTATTTGCACAGCCGTACATGTCTACTTTTTCGGCATACGTAAAGTCTCCCATCGTAGATGTCAGATAAATTGCAAATGTCGCTTTTTCCTACTGAGATGCATCATGCTAAACGGTGGCTAACCATCTATTGCCCCCTACCGATAACTCCATTTCTCTTTTCTTTTATTTCCCCTGTTTGCACTTAACCGATTCACTTGCGCCCATACATTCCTATGCAATAAATGATTGTTACAATGTCCTGTATCTACCCTTAAAGTTTGTACCATAAATTCGGAACTCCCCCGTATAAAAAATGGTTTCTTCACATTCAAAACAATATACATTTTTTATTTCACGTATTTACATATATACTTGATGAACCTCAGCCATCAATTTCCCCAGTACTTCTAAAACATATTTATGATCTTATATTTTCATTAATAAACAAATCTAACAATCCAAGTGATCCGTTTCTTTTGACTACATAACCAGAAGAGACATTTGATTTGCTGCCTCATTTTTATAAAACCAGTCTGATGTTTTCGAAATTCACATTGAGACATAAAGATTACGAAGATATCCATGCACCTTTTTCTTAAAGATTTGTGAATTTTAATTTCGCATTTTTATTAAACCTGAATATTTTTGATAATTTTCTTAACAAGTAGTATCAAGGAAAAAATTCGAGGTCGTGTCAAACTGAAGTTATACTATCATCTCATGTATTTGTACTGTAAAATAACGAACAGAAAAACTCCCCCCCTATATATATATATATATATATATATATATATACTAGCTGACCCGGCCACGCGTTGCTGTGGCTTTGTTTTAATACGTTAGTTCAATATTATCCTAAGCTATTCAATGCAGTCAAATTAATCTTTATTTATAATTTTGGAGGGTTGAAACAAAGTATAAGACAACAAACTATTTTAATTTTGCATTTCATTTATCTCCTATTTGAGTGTAGTATGATGCATGAAGTACTAACGAAGTCGTTAAGTAACAACATATGAAGATTTAATTTTATAAATGGGGTGAGTAACGTTGATTCTTTGGAATTTTTAAAATTATTTTTATCATTTTAAAGTATAACAACAAATAATTTTATACAACTAATCGCTAATCAGTGCACAATATTTTTTGGTAATCCTCATTTTGTTAACTCAAATAGATTCAACGGTTTCCGCACACGTGAGCATGTAACATCTAGTTGCCCATTCGAGAAACATGGATTTTCTAAGTCCAAGTATCCAATGAATATTGTTCGGGTTTCAGATTCATTTATGGCCATCACGAAAGCCAAACGAATCGGGAATTGAAGCCTTTTGAATGGTATTAGCGATTCTGATGGTATGAGTGGAATACGTGGCAACAGCCGTAGTAGCAGAACCGAATTTTCGTTTAAACTTTACAGTCAAAATGTTTGCTTCAAGAAGTTCCCGGTGTTATTCTTTTGATGATCAAACGTGCACCGTGGCATTATCTAGGTGAATTTATGTTACGCAGATAATAATCAGGGAACCAACCGAAGATTATGTGGTGACATTCGTGATACATCTAGAGAATTCAAAAACTCGGTTGGGAAATTTTTACGGTTTTGTTTTCATCAACAATGGTGTCGATTGGTTTAAAAGGCGTTGGGTCAACTGGCAACAACCCTGTGTCTGGAAGTTTATTTCAGCACAATATCAACATTTTTTCTGATTAAGTAACAGAATTAAAGAGGCAATAATTATCTAAACAATTATACAGTATATCTGGAAAGACACTCTCAATCAGTTCCTTTTTGCCTAAAGAACATTACAGAAATCGTCTGTTTATTTCATGCATTATGTATTGGGATGAAGTTCTACTTCCCCGTTTCCAATATTCAGTAGTCGGTTAGGAAATATTTGCTCAGATTGATCATCTTGCAAATGTACTCGCGTGTTTATGGTCAGTCGAAGTGTTTCCACGTTTTGCCATAAAAACGATTGTTTTAAACAGGCGTTAATCCAGTGAGCAAAAGTAGAGCGTGTAATGGCTGTTAATTTCTGTCGGAAATCACCAGACACTAATACAACAGCAACACCGAATATTCTCTCGTTGCCATTAAACTTGAAAACTCCCTGTAATGCTTTTGAGTGAATGTTTATGGGTCATGGTACACTTATCCCTGATCATGATTGAATTCATTTGCAATACTGTAGCCAATCCACTCTTTTTTCAATGGTACAATTCATCTTGTATTTTATGATTGTCCAATGGCAGCTGATGCGGAATGTGCAGTTTTTCCACCATATAACAAAGTGTACAACAATGCGCAGAAGATCAATTTCCCTATTTCAATCATATTTTTTGCACGACTGCACCTGAAAGCTTTTTAGTTGCTTATAGGGAATGAAAATCCACAGGTGGAACTCGAAACGCAAAGCCATTTGACCTCATTCCAGCAATATCCAGAAAATTTACGGAAAACTTTTTGAATCCGATCCAGATTCTCGTTCCCACCCGAGAAGCACTCGTGCCCACTTTCGACGCCCTGCTCCTGTAAGTTCAATCTCTGAAGGGGACTTTTATTTTTATGGTCGGCCAGGCATTATTCGGCAAAGTTACGGGAGTTTTCTAAAAATCCGATTTCAGATTATTCTTGTTTCCCATCCAGAAAAACACCAGGAAAGCATTCTCTCTCCTCAAGAATTTTAAAGGCAATCCCCTTCCATAGTTCGTGCAAAATACTTTCGTCTGGCATTATTTGACGTAGATATGAGATTATCTTGAATTGGATTGAGAATATTCGGATCGGCAGTTCCGAAATACAACCAAGACCCACTCTACGTCGGCAAGTTAGAGTTGGTAGTACTGTCGAGAATATTCCGATCCCCCGGCATTATCTGGCAAAAATACAGGAATTTCTATATTTCGATTTCAGACTCGCTTAATATAACGCATTCTTCAAATTACACCAGGAATACACGTTCCCGCGCGCAAGACTTTAAGGGTTAGCTCCTGCCCTGGTTTGCGTAAAAGAACGGTCATCCTGAATTATCCGGCAAAGTTACAGTTATTTCTCAGATTGGATATCAGATTCGGATTATCCATTTTGAAGTTCGCCAGGGTCCAAGTTTTCACGATTCAAGCTTTTAATGTAAAGCCCCTGTTACGGTGTGTCTAAAATACAGTCGCCAGGCTTTATCCGGAAAAGTTACGGTTAATTTTTGGAAACTGACTCAAAAATCGGATTCTGCAACCCCGAAACACGCCAGGCACTTAATTTTCGTGCATTTTGGTTTGTAATATCTGCTTCCACAGACACATGAGCAATGCCACATTTTGGATTATTCCTTACGGGAATGTGGCAACGTTTTTCCGGATTCTTACATTTCCGGCAATAAAAAAAAGTATGGCGCCATTAATTGAAATATAAAAACATCCTATGTTTTAAGTTGACGAAATGACACACAGTATGCAAAATTATATTATGATCGGTTGAGTAGTTTTGGAGTCCATCGTGGACAAACACTGTGACACGTAATTTTTATGTATAAAATAAATTGTATAGGGAGAGAGAACTAATTGTAGGATTGTGAAAAAAGAGCATGATTTGTCTGCATTGATGTAACAATGCACACCCGGTTTGGCTGAAAAACAGTTTTCGAAAACCGGTAATAACTGTTAATATTACCGGTAACCTTAATATTTGAAAAAACTGTTTACACCAAATATCATTCATTGCAAGTTTTAAAAATTTATTTGAACTTGATTGGATGATTGAAAGTATTTTATAAACGATTGAAAAATTTGAACAACATACATACATACATATATATATATATATATATATTTATAATATATATAAAATAAATCACACAATTATAACTAAGCAAATATTCGAAATCATATGAATCCTAAAGTACGACATCCCATTTCAAAATATCAATGGCGAATAGAAATAATAAAGATCCAACATTTTCAAACGAAATTAAATTGTATAATAAAATTTATAAAATATTCAAGTGCAACCTCGGACTTAGGACCGATAAGTGGGTTAAACTAGTTTGATGGTGCCAACCTTCCCCTATTGCAACTTGATAAACTAATCTGGAAATATCCAAATTCTCAAAAATTTAAAATTAAAAAAACTTTTCTTTAAAACTTTAAATTAAAATATATATATTTCTTTTTTCAATACTAAAAAATTAAACTATTCGCCATTGCATTCTGAAAGATAATAACATAAAAATGTTAAAATGCTAAGACAACTAAGTGCATTATAAAACAACCATAAAACATCAAAGATTATGCACCGATCTTTGAAATGGTTGTATAGAATGAAAAAAGTTTGAAAATTCAAATCAAGGATGTAGTATATTCAAAAATTAAATACCTAACAACACCAAACAGATTACATAAATCATCAAAAAAAAAAAAAAAAAAATCACTCCAAATCATCTTATTAATAAATGAAAATATGAACGGTATTTCAATTTCTTAACATTTTTTCATTTCTCCTACATCAATCATAACTCCTGCATTATTCATTACTCTCACTAATGCCACGTTTATAACCCAAAAGATCAATATTCTTACATTAGAGTTTAAATATTTAATGTTAGATGCAAGTCAGATTGCATTCAAAAAGTGTTTTGATTGGTCATAAAAATTTTGGTTGGTCACTAAGAATTTTAAAGTATAGTCGTGTAAACGTTGGTCTGTGTGTGTATCAAAATGTAACCTGTGTGTGGAATGCACATATTCTTCACAGCTGGACCACTAACAAGCTGACTTTGTGGAACTAATGTTGTGTGGTGGATCTGTGCATTTCGCAAAACCTATTGTGGAATCTGTCGCAAATTGCCAATTTTTAT
>BMAO01030135.1:0-19732 GCA_019973975.1 Trichonephila clavata
TTTTTTGTTGTTGTTTGTTTAAGAAACTATCTTGAAAAGTAAATAACTCCAAATATATGTATAATATCACGGCACACTGGTTGAATATTTAAAAAATTTTTATTCCTCATTAATTTTATTGAAAATTTAAAATTTAGCGTGGTTTGTATTCAAGAATAAAAAATGACCATAGGAATAAAACAGGGCATAATATAATACTCAAAGAAAAAGATTATTGCTAAACGAAAAGACATTTTTTTTATATAAATGCAATGTTCAATTTAATGCGATTTTTTAAAAAAAATTCAACCAGTTTTCAATTTATTTTGTTATAGTCATATGAAAAGGATTTCTCATTCTTTTTTTAACACTTATTTGGGAAATAATCGTTTTCACTATCTAATTTATCTAGTACTGCCGAATATAATGCTTTAATAAGCCAATGAATATTGATAAAATAAATTGGTAGAATCCACACACATGATGTGGATACGATTCATTGATTTAAATGCAGAAAAAAATAAGATAAATAAACGTTAATACAACACGCATTCTCTATTTAAGTATTATCTTTCTTACTTTTCTCCTCTTGCAAGCTAGTTGAAAAGGGATTATTTGTTTTTAAGAGGCAGGTGTGATAACATGTGTCATGTATAACATTACTTATAATGACATCAGTATTCGTACGAAATTGTTGGTCATTACATAATAATGTTTTGTATAACGTTGTTGAGAGCGAAGTGAGAGTGCTTGTAATGCTCCCAGATTTGCCTCATTTAGTTCAGAATATAGGTTTATTTATGACCCTGAAAGTGAAATTTTTTTTGTCGTAACATTCATAAAACTTTTAGAAAATCGAATTGTTTGTATTGTAGTAGCATCTCTACCACTTGCAGCCATTTTATTTCGTGTCATTATGACAAATGTTTGATAGATAATTTTAAGATTCATGAAATGAAGAATCAGTTTAAAGTTGGCTCTCAGAATTTTGTGACTCGAATTTTAAGTTTTTAATATTTGAACTAAATAAATCAAGTGTTTCTGAAAATATTGGCAATTCATGATTTTCTTATTTTTTGCCCCGCTCTTGCTCAGTTAAAATTGAATGGCTTGTGTGATTTCTTCTATAAAAAATATTTTACTAGCATTACATAATTTTTCATGCAATGCCGTTTTATAAGAAAATTGTCTAAAAGCTTAATGATGCTTAGCTTAAGCTTAATAAACAATTTGTGTTGCTCTTCATCAAAAGTTTTAAAATATTTTTTATTAGGGGATTTGCCTTTTTTTTTTAGCCTGTAAATATTAGATTGATTCTTCTCTAGGATCCAGTTCAAAGAAATACCTGTTATATCCACACACACATAGTATTATGCAAAATTATACGATTCCCGATGTAAACGCGAATGGATTAAATTTTGGGTGTACTAATCCAGCAACATTCCATTTGGAATTTTGCTTCAAAAATATGACTGTTCCTCAAGCTAAGTGAAGGATTAATGGAGTGAATAACAGCAACTGTAATAAATTCATTGAGAATGTTGACTTTTATAGTTAAATGGTTATAGATCCTTTTTGAAACAAGTGCTAAATATGCTTTTAAACAACCGGCATTGTGGGCATCAGTGGCGGATTTAAGTTCGATGGCGCCCTTGGCCCAAGTTAATTTGACGCCCCTATATATAATAATAAAAACAAAACGAATATAGTATTAAAGGATTCGAACTAAATTTAAGTATTGAATTTAGGCATGAATTAGATAGAAATGATATTTGGTATAACAACTAAACATACAATTTAGAATACCCTATTTGTTAGATATTTTAAATTCTACCGTTTTAATATTGACATCTTGTGCTTATCAAAGCTAGAAACAAAGCATTAAAAATTCGGTCTTACAGTTGAAAAAACCAAAATCATTTTAAAATCCCCCCCCCCTGAAAATTTCAGCACCCTAAATATTTGTCAACTTAGGCCGGGTTCTCGTGGGCCTAAGCTTAAATCCGCCACTGGTGGGCTTGAAATAAGTAATTTACGATTAGTCGCATTACTGTTGAGATAAAAAAATAAATATATGCTATTAATATTTATAAAATTGATTCTTTTATGGTATTTTTATAGATAAACCTTTTAATACTAACAGTACTTAAAACTGCAATTTTTACCACAGGCATATTGAAAAGTTGATTTACATTTCTGTCTAAAGCGAAGGAAATCACGAATAAAAGAGTACAAGGAAGAAAACCACACAACACTTTGTCATAACTATTTGAATTTTTTTTTAAATCTCAGTTGATAAATACATTTAGTATTTTAAAACTAGTTGCCTAAATTTGAAATACAGAATCGAAACCGCGCTCGGAATTAAATTAAAAGTATTTGTTAACCATATATATTTGTGATTATCAAAGGTAAGAGCTAAGAAAATTATGAAATTTTTAATTAGCAATATTTATAATAAAATCCTATATGCTTCATTTTCACATTGTTCAAGTACCATTTCGAAGAAGTAACATTTATATTTCATTTTGTAGAAATTTAATTCTGAACAGTTACTTAAAATTCATTAATTTGCTTAGAACTTGATTACCCGTAAATTAAAAGACATATAAGAGTAATGATAGCTAAAAGAGAAACTGAAATTCTCAAAACAAGTTTTTCTTCTGCTTTATATATCGCTACTCATTTGAATATAAATCATGCAATTTTTACTCTGACATCATTAATTATCATTTTAATGAGATATTCTTTAACACTTACAATATTTAAGATGTATGATTTTTTTAAAAGATGAAATATTTTTACTTTTTGTGTTTAATTATTTTCTTACGAAATTTAGGCTGTGAAAAATTCACAATTTGCTTTATATTTTCATTCTACTACCTTGCTTCTCTCTCTCTCTTTTTTCTGGTTTCTTTCAAAAGTACTCCACACTTTGAGGACTGGCATCTTTGTTTCATTTTGAATTAATACTCCTCGTTTGTTTGTCTTTGTTTCTCTTTTATAATTTTCTGAAGAAATTCGTATTTTACTGCACTGTAACATTGAGCAACAAAGGGGATAGTTGGTGACTTAAAATATCGTTCAAACCGATATTAATATTTAGAATACTTATATCTAAATTTATTTTCAATTTTTAAAAATTGAGATTTTGCTGGTTAAATTTTACTGAAGTAAAATAAATACAATGTGCTGAAAAAATGTAAGAAACTCTTGTTTTGCAAAATTAAATTCATCGAAAAAAGTCCATCGAAAAGACTCGCCTAAATTTCTGAAGTTTTCCTGCATTTCTTTTTAAAAAATATGGAAAGAAAAAGGCCCTTTTTTTCTGTATTGAAAGCCCTTTTGCTGCATAATAGAAGGCAAGGGAAGAGAAATGTCGCCAAATCACAGAATTAAACTTAAACAACTTTCTTTTTTTCATGTTAATGGATCTGTCAAGGCTTCAAATCTTTGCACTGTCACTGCCTTCGAAATCAATCCATCATTTTCTAGAGCTATTGCAGATAATATCTGAAGCGATGTTATCAAGAGAGTCCGTTGAAAGCGTAGAATTTCATGAACACAAGGTCGTTCGAAAAAGAAAGGAAAAGAAAAAAAAATAGAACCCAAACTCTCTTAAGGCGGATATTGAAAAGTTTATGGCTGTCCAAAGATTCGGTTCAAGTCGGAAGATTTCGTCGTGATTGTAACGAGAGATAATGAAAAGATTCCGATTCACTTCTTTTTCAAGAAAGTAAATTCTGATACGTATTCGTTTAGTTTCGAAGCGACAGATCTAGTTTCTAGTTGCCACTGGTCGCAAAAAGAACATGTTTGTCGTCTGCGAAGTCAAAAAATGAATGAACGTTATGAATAAAAGAAAATTAACAGATAATTCGAAAAGGGAACAAAAATGAAATGAAATAATGGATAAAATTTGAAGATATATAACGCTTCACCAGTTACGAAAATTGTTGTTTAGGAGTATTGGAACGTTTAGGTGGTTTGTTTGAATGATCGGTTGCTGATAAATTCAACAAAATGATATTGATAAAAATCGGAAGAAACTCTAATGAAAAGTCGTTTGTGTATGAAAACGTTTCAGAAAATGTTAAAATTTTTTTTAAAGTTCAAGTTTTTAAATAAATACAGATATTTTGAATTTTTTTAGTCATTGAAAAGATATTATCAGCTTGGAATAAACTAACATATTCCAAATAAGATTTTTTGTGCAACCTTTTTACATTCGTCTTCTGTTATGAATATTTTGATTTTTTTTTTTATATTTGATTATTTTAAAACATTGACGATTTTTTGCTACTTTTGCAACTTTTTGCAAGGAATCAACATTATATTTTGAGGATACCATTTACTTTTAACATTCATTTACATTTGACTTTTTAAAAATAAACAAACGAAATGTCAATATTGCGAATACCGCATTAAAAGAAATAAAACAGCATTTTTATTTACTTACAACTTAAAAGAATGATAAAGATGCAAAATATTTCATTAAATTTAACAATCAATATATCTTATTTTTGGTTCTTTAGCTTTTTTAAGAAAAATCTTTTGGTTATTTTTTTTATTAAAATCAGGATAAAACTTAATCATCAAACTTTTTCTGCTATATTTATTTTGTATGTGAAGGTTTCTCTCTCTCATATACATTACTTGTTGGAAGAACTTCAAAATACCGATTCGATGTACACTAAAATGTCTTTTTTTTTAAATTATATTTGTTTCCTGAAAAGAATTCTCTAAGTTTCACAATATCATTTTTAGTAAAAGAATGATTAAAATATCCTTGTGTCCATTGCATTTAATAATCGAACATTATAAGAACTCGTACATGTCCTTATGAAAGACTCAGATATTTATAAAAATATATGCTCATCTGTATATAAATGCAGTTATAAGCTTTTGGTAACTAAAAAAAGTACAAAATGAATTTTCTCAGTGAATGTTAGTAACCTTTTCCAAATAATGCTTAAATTGAAAAATTAACAAACAATGGGGATCCTCCTCATTGCACATTGTGGCTTTTAATTTTGATAGAAAAATTTTGGAACAATTAATACTTGCGGCGAAAAAAGTTTATTTGTGAAGCTATTTTTATTTTTGTAACATTCAAGTCCTTCTGAAGTTACTGTTGGTTTTATATATGACTGGTTTTCGGTATTCTGAAAATGTTTTAAAATCATTAAAATATTTTTTTTTTTAAAAGATCAAATTAAAATGTTTGTCACAACTTCATAAAATAATAATAAAAAAAAAAAGAATTTGTATAAAATTTAAATATTTGTTCAAATGCACGAAAAATCAGCTTTAAATTCCACTTAAAAGGTTGGAACTACTTTAATTTTAGTAATTACATAATTTTTTCTCTTAAATTGTTCATCTCTTCAGCTGTACAATCTCTTAATTACAAAACGGATTAAAAAACCACTTCTGAGTGAAAAAAAACCACACACACATACAATATTACTTTATATAGGGCATCAAAAATCGTTAACGAAATAAAGATATCCATTTGAGATTTTTTGTAAAAAAAAGTAGCGTATTTAAAAAAAATCGCAAGCGTAGCAGCGATGAAAATAGCAAATATAAAACACGTCAACATCTCATTTCGTAGACGGCTTGGTCCGTTGCTTTCACCGGTTCGTGCGCTTGAGGAGTCCGAAACCAGAGAGGCACGTTTTTGCGGGCCGGCCGTTTTTATACAAGTTCGAATCGCAACCTCTCTTGTAAACTTCCTGTAACAGTAACTTTTAAGAGTGCGTTATTTTGATCCCGTGGCTATTTTTTCATCGCATTTTGATTCGGATTCCATGTCGCAACATTTCGTAGATAATTTGAGAATGAGACATACCGTAATGTTGGGATCTAGTTTCCGAAATGAGGGGAAAACTGGGAATTTTTTATTAATGTGACGGTTAATTTCTACATAGCGATGGTGGGTACTAATTTCTCGGAAATTGTGGAATCATTTTTCTGAAAAGAACAAAAATGTGCTTGAATTTCTCTTAAAAAAAAAAAAAATCGTGTGGAGGGAATTTTTTTTTCTTTGGGAAAGTAAATTAACGTATATAATTCTTAGTACGATGATATTTTTTAATGGATTTTAATTTTTCTTTATAAGTATTTTATGATGTATTTTGTGAATTACAGCTAAAGTACTTTCTCGCAAATCGAAGTATTCGAATCTGCAAAATTAATTAAAAAGTACCTCCAACGAATTTTTTTATTCAATGAAAATAAATGTATGCAACCCTTACTTATATAATATATATGTATAATATAATATAAATATGTATAATATAATATATAAATATAATATAATATAATTTTGTACTTCAAGAAGAAAACATTGATGCATCTTTTTAAGTGCATTTTCCCCCAACTGTCAAAAAAATACTTTTTAAAGTAGGAATTAATATTGTGTTTTAAATTTTTATTAAAATTCATAGTTGAATGGAAAGTATGTAATTGAATATAAGATAGTGCCTCCTCATCCTTGTTATCGTCGCAGACCGGTCAGCGTTTGATAATTTTTCCGTGGCCCACTGAGGGGTGGACGTTTATTGTTTATTTTAGATCAGGGATGGGGCCAACCCGCGGCATGCGTGCCACAGTGGAGTTATAGCAGTGACCCTCGAAGACTTACTGAAAAATTAAAAATTTTGTTAAAATTATAATAAATAATAATTACAATTTTAATTTAACAATTTTATTGAAATAGTCTTATCTCAGACAAAAACCTCAAACTTTGGATCCAAATATGCTTGTGAATAAATTTTTTTCAGTTATGAGCATAATAAAATAAATTCAACTCAAAATTAGCTGATGTGCACTTAAAATAACTTAATTTTGTTAACATCTTCAAGAGGTAATCCTATATGGATGACTTGGTAAAAAAATAAAGTAGAGAAATTCAAAAACACATTAAGTTCTGAGTATTTAATTGAACCCTTTAATTCTAAATAATAATTTACCAATTCTACTTTATACTTAACCTAAGTTTGTACTTTTGTCATATTTATTATATTTTTTAAATTTCGACTACATAGACTTGCATTAAAATACATAGACTTCATTAAAACCTGGGTTGTGTAAAAATCCCATTATAGCTTATAAGTAGCTATTTTTTCGTTTTTTCATATTATATTTGTTTGAAGTGGCACGCATAATTTTTTTTTTTTATCAATTAGGGGCATGGATAATTTTTCATTATCAAATAGTGGTACGCATAATTTTTCATTGTCAAATAGTGGTACGTATAATTTTTTTTATCAAATAGTTGCACTCTTCCCAAAAGATTCACCACGCATGTTTTAGATTGTCTTGAATTTTATACAGTCAGAACGAAGTCGCTAAATCTCGAAAAAAAAGTTTGCTTTGTGGAGAATTCGTTAAATAGAAATTCATTTTCGATGTACTTTGATTGATTCCAGGAAAAAGTTCCTTAAATGGAGAGATTCGAAAATAGAGGTTCGTAAAATGAAGGTCGAACTGTAATTTTACTTTAATTGTATTTAAGCATGCCTTCAGATTAAAGTACAATTATACCAAAAAATGAATATAAAGTGATTTTATATAAATTTTAAAGAGATTTCCATAAAAAGTCACAAAAACCCAAGAGAAATACATCACAGTATATAAAATGGAAATAATTTAATGTTTCTTGTACGGTCCGGGGGTTGAGGACGACTGACATAAAGGCTTATTTGAGATTCAAAAGTACGTAGAACGAATAAACCCAAGCGAAATCCAATTAGAGCCAACACTGTGTATGCATTTAGTTATTGTGACTAAAGTTTAGTGAGATGACCAAAGAACGACCCATGAGTCAGAGGTGGCCATTTTGGAAGTTTTACTTGGCAATTTTATAGAAATTTTCAATTTAAGAGTTAAAAAATTTATTCATGTATTTTTGTATTGTTCTATCTCTCCCAAGGAATTTTCTTGGAGTTTTTTCTCCAAGAGGGTTTTAAGTCATTGCCATACAACATCTGCTATACATCCGGTTTTCGATGGGAAGAATTTTCTATTTTTATGTTAATAAATATTATTTAGCGTCTGTGAAGATGTTAAACATTTGCTACTATTATGTTGTTCTTCAAATCTTTCTCTCAAATCTTTTTAAATTGCAACGTGTCTTTAGGATTCGTTTTGTCAACAATGGAAATAATGGGATAAAATGGTTAATTCTAACAAAGTATTATTGTTAATTTGATTAATTTTGTGATTTACTAAATATTTTTTAAAGTGCTGTAAAAAATGGAAAGTATTTCATTATACTGTAGAATATTCTACATTTTTAAGCATTTCTTAAGTTTATTGCAAAAATCAGTTTGTTTTTTTTTAGTTAAGAATATCTTTACGATTTTCTAAAGTACATATATTATACAAATCTTTGTTACAAAAATAAGTTATTAATTATTAAACAAATAAATTTAACACTGCGTTTTTTTTTTTTTTTTGATAAACGGATTTAAAATATTTGCTTTTTTAAAATTATGGATAAATATTAAAAATAGGAAAATGGTTAGTAAAAATTAAATTATCTGTAAATTTCTATAAATAAAATGTTAATAATGAAAAGCTTTTACAAAAAAGACAGCAACTATATAAGTGTTTTTATATGAATCGTTATTTGCTTTAAAGATTGATTGTTGGATCAGTTAATTTTATTCAGAGAAAGAAATTCACACTAATCTATGTACACTGTGTATGTGTGGTTTGGTTTTAAAAAGTTGCTATTTTGAAATGAAAACAATGGTTATAGAATAATTATTGCAAAATCTTTTTTTTTCTTACGCTTCATGCTTAAAAGTATTTAACCTTTTTGATCCTAGAACTAATTTTCCCATTTTTTAAAAAAAAATTATTACATTTGATTATTTTGAGAAATGTATAATTGCTAAACGTTCTTCATAAGGAACAATTATAATGTTATCTTTTAATAAATTCGAAGTGAAACCTGGCGAAGGAGGGCATATGTGAAAAAAAAATTAAACGAATGCATGTGAAGTAATTAATACTTGAGTACTCTTATGTTTTTTTTTACTGCAATGTTGCTTAAAGCAACGCGTGTTTCACAAAATGCGACTCAATTAAATACAATACTTATCGTAAAAGTAACGTTTATATCATTAATTATATTTTTAAAAGAATATGTTAAGTGATTACTTTCATCCATTTTCTATTATGTTTTAATATGCAAGAGCTTTTTTGAAAAACGATTTGATATAATTTCTCAAGAACGTAAATTGTTTTCAAATATTTCAGAATTTTTCATTTTGAATCAAAAATGAATGCAAATCAAAACAATGAATGAATGCATGCATGATAAGTTTTTAAAAATTTTATGCATAACGAATGGAAATTCATTATTCGAAACGCAAATTTATGCCACACACGTACACATTATTTTTTAATTCGCTAAATTCGCATCCACAAATTTTTTAATTTGAAGATGGCGTTTTTTTTTTTTAAATAACATAAAACTTTTAAATTTTAAATTTTTTTAAATTTTAAAAGTAATAATAAGTAATTAAAATTATTTTTCTAAATCACTTTGTAACAATATAATGTTTAAGAATGTTATATTTGATTTGACCATGTTCTAATTATTACGATCCGTGAAATCAGCAATTCACTGTGAAAAAGTAAGCACCATGTTTGATTCAGTCTTTTCTAGTTGTAATATCTTTTTCAATTAGAAAAAAAAAAAACGAACTTGAAAATTACTACTGTTTTTGTAGGAGTGAAATTTCTGTATCCTGTTCAATTATTTCACTCAGTCCGATAAAAACATAATTATATTTTAACAATTTACGCAGCCGAACCGAAGAAGGTATTCTTTAATTTTTATACTCAGTATCAAGTTCCGTTAAATTTCTATTACCTGCTATGATAACACAAATTTTTCACACCTTTTTATTTCCACCGACATATTGTTATAAGAAAACATTGATTTACACAGGAGGGGGGTCGCAAGCATCTTTTTCCAATTCAAGTAATAACACAATTACTATATTTATTCGCGTGTAACAAATTAATATTTACCTCCCGTGTACTGAACAATGAGATGGCTTTTCGTCTTCAAACTTCAACGGTCATAACCTCCGTTGGTATGTGTATAAATACACACAATCCTTCACACCCCCTTTTTTTAACCTTCTATCAGAATTGTCATCTTATATTGCGAAATAGAGTATTTATTAAGAATATTTCATTTCAGCAAGAATAGAAAAACTAATTTCATCGAGAACTTATTCGTGCGTTAAGAAATAAACATCCCTCCAAAAACATGGCGGCGGAAATAAGATTTTTGCAATTCCTTTACTCGTCGAAGCGTCCACTTGTTGCCAGCGGAGGTACAAATTCAATTTTGTCAAAAGTTTAATTTTGGTAGATTTAGACACACGGTTCCGCTAGCTCTTGACGTTTTTCACTGTGGATCTTCCATTAATTGTGATAGTACCTATCGTTGAGGATGGTACTTCCACTGTAGCGCAACTAATAGATCTTATTTTTTTTTTTTAATATTTTTTTTTTCTCGCGCGAACCATCTTTCTTAGCGTAAATCGAAATCCATTGTGTCAGAAGGCGTACGTGTTGTGGTTAATTTTGCACCTTCGTTTTTATTTTTTTACTTATTCCCCAATTGCTATATTGATGTTGGCCTTCGCTCTGTGTAATAATGTTTGTATAACTGAAGGTAGAATGCGAGGTTTGAGATTTTAATTGAGCCTAGCCCCTTCAATATGTAATTTGTCGTTAAATTTTATATGATTAGTCCCATTTTTTTTTATTTCATACATTTACAATTCAATCTCGCTGCCATTGATTTATATTTATACTCAACGCTGCTTGCAAATTATTTAGAATTATGCATTGGCTCTGATTGAAAATAATGTTCTAAAAATAAATTGAAACAATCTGCCATATAAAAGATTATTTTTTACATAACATTCAAAAAATAATAAAATAAGAATATAATCTAGTCTTTGGATACATTTTTAAAGGAAAAATACTGTCAATTTTTGTTACCAATTACTTCTTCGATTATTATGTATGACGACCACATACTATTTATCTTGAATAAGCTCTATATTTCTGTTATAACAAATCGATATTATTCGTATTTCATCTTCTATATCAGGGTGGCCAATCCAAATGACCTTGCGGGCCGCATATAAAAATGTATATCTTTATATTAGATTTGAACCCATTACAAACATTTATTGGATTAAAACAGAGGCACCGTGATAAAATAGAAATAGTTATGGGATTTATTTGTTACAAAACACTACTAAAAATAAAAATATTGCACAAAATATTCGCAATTTGTATAATTGTATTGAATCTCGCGGGCCGCGAGTTGACCACTCCTGTTCTATTATCGTTACATTTAGACTCTCCAAATACATGAGAGCCTGGACACATTTTCAGGCAGAAAAATGTCTCAATTTTCATGAAAATTCGCATTATATTAATTCACACTTATGCTCATAATACAGCTTTTTTAAAATTTCAGAATAGATTCCTAATTAATTAGTTTTTATTTTTAACATGTCTCATCTAACATAACGGTATAGGGGAGAAAGTGTGAAAAAAACAGTTTTTACCCCCCACCCCTTCCAAAAATGACCAATTGATATGAAAAGGGGAAACAAAAAAAAAAAAAAAAATATGCTCCTTATAGGATAGCGGAGCCTAAAATAAAAAAAATTGATGGAGAATTTTTATACCTAAAAGGTATTCCTTAATGTTAATTTGCTTTCCTTAATTTATTTGCTCAATATTAAAGAACAGGACTCGGAATTTGAAACATTTTTTTAGATATGAACGAAATGAAATATTAATGTATTATATCCTACCTTCGCTATCCTGTTGAGAGCAGCATATTTTATTGTATTCGTCAATTTTATTTGCATTTATCTATTTTTCTTGGTCTTAATGTATTTCGCATTTTTCTCTCTTTTACCGTAATACTAAATGCTTAACTAATTTACGTGTTAAAATGGGGGGGGGGGGAATAAGTATTCATGGAACATTTTGAAATTTTAAAAACGCTTAATAATAAACAGATGTATAAATTACAATATTTAAAAATTTTCATGAAAATCGAGACATTTTTCTATCTATAAAAATGTTCTCTGACTTATTTCTCACTTTATTAGCAAAGATAAAATTTGCTTTTTTTTGAAAAGTTTTTTTTCTTCTATTTTTAAGATTATTGATAGGTTTTAAAATGTTAAGAGCTAAACACATGCTTATTACCGTGGAATATTAGTATGCATATTTACTTCCATGTTTTAAAAATTACCATACGTTCTGATTACTTATACTTAGTACCAGGGGCATCTTAAGACTTCTTGAGGCCCTGGGCCCATCCACAAATGGAGGTCCCTTGATCCTTAAAAGTAGACAGTACATAGCATACGTTGTCAAATACTCGTTCAAACAATGGCAGGAAACAAATTAATGTGCATGACTTACAATCACACAAACCAGCTCAACCGACTGCCACCTTTTGATTGAATGAGTAATGATGGTATATTGTGGTAGGGCCTAGGCCTATACATGGACGAAGGTCATCAGTTGATATATAGTCCGAAATTCCCAGTTTTTCGGAAAATAAAACCGGAAATAACATTTGTGTGTGACCATTGAAATTATTAAATTTATGATTTTAATAAGACTGAGTCGAAAACGAGACGAGGCCCCCATTGTAGCCGAGGCCCTGGGCCCAGGCTCAGTTGGCCTATTCCTTAAGACGGTACATTACGGTACTTACTGCTTAGTACGGTACATTTTAATCACATACATATAAACAGGGACATCTTACGACTTCATGAGACCCTGGGCCCTTAACCAAAAGTAAGCTCTGTGCCCTTACACAAATATAGGCCCCGCCTATGACCCTTAAAAGTAGACGTAACATAGCATACGTTGTCAAAAACTCGTATAAACAATACCCCGAAACAAATGTGCGTGTCTTACAATCGCACAAACTAGCCGGCCTAGGCCTACACATGGACGACGGTCATCACGTATACGGTTGACATATCGTCCAAAATTCCCAGTTTTTCGGAGAATACAACTGAAAATAACATTTGACCGTTAAAATTATTCGAATCGTGATCTTATTAAGGCTGAGTCGAGAACGAGACGAGATCCCCATTGTGGTCGAGGGCATGGGCCCGGGCCCGTGCCTTAAGACGTCGCTGTATGTAAAGGAAAGGTTTTGAATGCAGCCTTAATTAGTAAAGTAACCTTGACCTTGTTAGACAAAAGATAGCTCGCGAGGTCTTTTTTATTTGAATGCATTGCTCTCATTCCTGTTTTATGGTCATATGAAAAATAATGGCATCGTATTTGTATTTTATTATGATTCCAATTTTGTTTGATTAGAATGTGTGTGTGTCGGTGTATATTGATATCTTTTTAGAATTGTGCCAAGAACTATTAGGTATAATTTGAGATAATTTCGGGCTGTAAATTTATAATTGAACGGATGAATTACTGAAGTTCGTGATACTTGGAAGTATTAATTATCATTAAATACATACCATTTAATAAATGAAGTAGTTAAACGTTGATGCAGAATAGCAGATATGTTACTTAAATAGAATTCAGTATGCCACATCTTGTCGAATTCCTGCTCGTGTTCTGTTGTCCTGGAAGTTTGAAGGACTTTTGGGGATATTATTTGAAGATTTTTTTTTAACAATGTTTCATTTAAAGAAATTTTTGAGTTGTACTTTGTATTTCTAAGGCATATTGGGAACAAGTAGTATTTGTCTTGCATTTCGATCGATTCGAAACTAAATTAAGGAACAGAAAGAAAAAAATACTGCCGCTATATATTTAAATAATGTACTATTTCTTTTACTGAAAGTAAATAAATTAACGAATTTATAGAATTAATCTAATTTCTTTATAATATAAAGTACGTGAATGTTTTCTGAAATGATATAAATTTTACTAGTTTATAATTAGTTTTGATTTTTGATTTTTTTTTTCGTTACAATCTGCAAAATTGCAGTTTTTTTAGTATTACTTCCAAATGGGGTTGCATTTACTCAAAATTCATTCAAAAAATGGTTTAATGGGACGACCTGTCTTATTTTTTCGTATACTAATTTGTGTTTTCATATACATTCACCAGTAACTGATGGAATTTTTTAAATACGTTCTACATATTAAGTCCTTAGAATAATTTTCAGGTACAGATTGTGTATTTCAAACTTAATATGAATTTAATTTCAGATCCTTTAGTCTTTTAATTGTAAAAAAGTATGATTCTTTTTTAATAGAAAATAGATTTGCGTATTTATTTAATTAGTTGCTAAGATTCTATGAGCTCTCATTTATATTTATAACGCGACTTAACTTTATATTTGTGCAAACTCATGTCTAGCCAAGCTTGGACATCTTTCAAATTTTTTAAGTAAAAAAACTACCTTTGTGTGTGTTAAATATTTGTTTTCCATTTTGAGACTTAAAATAATGATTGAATAGCATTCGGTTGATTGCAATTAATTGTATAAAATAATTTTTTTTTTTACAAAATGAAATGGTCTACTGAGGAAAAAACTCTGATTTTACCGTTCATTACTTTTTTCTAATGAGAGGTCTTCGGCGGCTGTAAACAAAGAATTGAATTTCACGGAATTTAAAATCTTCATTGAAATGCAGTCTTCCAAAAGAAAACTAAGAAGAAAAGAATGAATTAAGTTCGTTCCATTGAAAGTGAAAGACATTTGCTTTGTGAAACCTTCGACAATTTGTGTTCTGGATTTTTCTGGCTAAAAGATAAACACCGGAAATGTGTTTTTAAGTACCGGTTTCGGTTATCTTTGCTTGTGTGTTCAACCAGTTTTGTATACAGAATTAGTGTGCAAATGACAGTCATTGCTGCGTCCAGCCTGATTTTGGAGCAGTTCTTGCAGTAAATGAGAAATGTTTTTATCGCATGTTCGAAAACAAACTCAAGGGAAAAAATGACTTAATTATGTGTACAGATCACAAATTGCTCGGAACATTTCATTATACTGAGAATCAAGAATGATATGATCCAAGGTTTTAGGGATGATGATATTTTGGTGTGAATCTTAGCTAGATCGATGATATCAGCTATGTGTATACCGAACCTCAAGAAGTATTTGAAATCTTGAGTAGAAAAACATAAATATTTTATTCTAGCTTTTGCTTGTTTATAAGATCAATGCTTGTAAAAACATTTAGAGACTGTTTTCGATTTGATGGGAGGCTTTCTAAATTATGTCATTGTTAGTTCGGAAAAATCTGATTAATATAGTTGTAATTTCAAAAATTATATATGCTTACATTTTTCTTTAAACTAGTGAATCCTTCAATGGCAATCGTTGAAATTTGTGGATTCAAAATATATCCTTCATCAAATCTTGCAAATGATGAAGTAGTGAAGTGAATGGTGAAGTCGTCAAAAAACATAGTTCCTACAGAAGGCAAAGGAAAATGTGTATTATATAATACTTTGTGTTTTGCTTTTAAGATGCTATATCAGTTTTGAAGTGAAAGCGTTGTAATATTTTCAGCTATGAACCTTTCATTCACTTCGTGTTTGTGTCTTATTTGATAGTAAAGATCTTTGGCGTAGCTAGCTCCATGTGGGTCCTGTTTCGAAATTCCTTAGTGGCTCTTTTTGGAAATGGGAGCTTTGTTGACGAGATTATTGCTAAAATTTTACGAGTTTTACTTGCACATGACGGGGCCCCAGTAGCTTGGGGGCCTCGTATCATTGATACAGCGGTAGCTACGCCCCTGGGTACACACTCACGAATAACAATCAGATAAACATTGTTAAGTTTCACCTGGGTATGCCAGAGATGGCCAAACTACGGCACGCGTGCCACAATGTGGCACGGCTAAGTTCTAACAATGGCACAGATGACTTATAGAAAAATTTAAAAATTTACAGGATAATAAATACCAATTTTTTTAAACTGTTTTGTTGAAATGCGGTTGTCTTAGCCAAAAATCATGAAAACAATTTATTTTAAATACACTTGATTGAACCACAATAGAAAATTGTACTGTAGAAAATACTCCTTCATTGTTGCGTGCCTTGAATTTCTGAAAAGAGTGCACTCGTGAGACTTTGAAATTTGAGGGAGCATGTCTTAAGATATCTGGAAGAAAGCGATGAACTAACTCAGTGGCGTAACTAAAAATACTAGGACCCTCTTGCAGAGTCAAGTTTTGGGCCTCAAGCCAAATACGTGGTGTCAGTCAGGCTTGTACCCCTAGAACACCTGGCCTCCCGCAGTGCGGGAAGTACGTTACGCCACTGAACTAACTGCCCAGTGAATGCCACTCAAGAATGAAGGTTGGCTTTGGATTTTTTCTTTTGGATACTAAGAGACATTTAAATTATTTCAATTTAAAATTACAATAAGAGAATTGTACTTTTCCAACTCTTATTGATCATATATCTTCTTTGTAAACAAACTCTTGCTTTTTTTACTAGATTTTTGAGAAAAAAGATTAGCACATTTCACATTAATACAAGAACTATTACCAAAGTTAAGAATTCTTTGAGCTGCGATAGATTTAAAAATTTAATATTAATTTTGCAGGATTCTTTCAATGCTAGGTTTGATGATTTTCAAGAAGATAAAAGGGAATTGCTGATATTTTCCTAATTTCTCTCCAAGACGTTATTATACCCACCTTAAATCCCGATCGGGAATAGCAGCACCATGAACCTACAGCACCATGAACCTACAGCACCATGTTATACAGTGGCGTAACGAAGAATATTAGGGCACACCTGCAAATTCAGATTTTGGGCCCCAAGCCCAGATGCGTACTTAGCGTCAGTCAAGCTTTAAGCCCCTAGAGTCCCTGACGCCACTGATGCTATACTGAAAAGAAAATTTAAGGAACTTATTACAACTGCAAAGGATATGAATTATGTCGAATTTTTGAAAAGTTGTATCAACAAGCAATTTTTCAGATTTACTCGATTTGGCTGTCAGATATTGTTGTTGGTTGAATGAACATATTTGTGAACAAATATTTTCTATTGTGAACATAACATAATCAAAATATCACTTAAAATTAACTGATACATGCCTAAAACAACCTAATTTTGTTAGAATTTGTTAGGACAAATCTTAATATAGATGATAAAAAAACCCTTCAAATACAGAATTTGCATTAAGGAGGTACTGACTGTTTAATAATTATTCAGAATTAAATATTTCAAGTTACTCATTTTTATTTGTACCAAACTAACTGATTGAACCAATAAAAAGTTGGTTTTTTTTATTAATAAAACGAGGTTTGTACTTTTGTCTTATTTATTATATTTTAAATTCCCAGACTTTCATAAAAAATGTGCTATTAGCGTGAAACTTTTATAACAAACTTATATATGTAACATTTATTCACCTTTTCATATTCTTTTATTTGTTGGAAAAGTTGAAAATGGTACACATAGTTATTTATTTTTTTTATCAGTTAGTGGCCACTCTCCCTAAAAAGGTTGGCCACCTTTGGTGTATACAGTTTTGTGTGCATTATTTCTTCTATGTTACCTTATAGATCCTTTCAATCATGTCTAACGTGACTATTCGTCCTTCTTGAACTTATCATGTCTTTTAAGATAACCTGTCGCGTTGTCTCTAAGCGCAGCCGAAGTATCCTATTTTAAAAAAGACAGAAAATCGCGGTAATAATTTTTAAAAAAGCGCAAAAAGTTTAAAAATCCGATGATAATGTCGTGTAGCAATATTTCATGATGACACACGTGACTCGTCTCTTACAATTGCAAACCGATTTCAGAAGCCTGTTAGTTAATTAGAATAAAAATACCTCCTGCCATAAATTTCTGTCCCATTTGAAATCGACACTTATATGCTTAAGTAAATTTGTCCTTCAGGAAAACATAAGACCAAATAAATTATTTTCACATATTTGTATTTCTTTTTTTACCAATGATAAGTAAAAATTGCAAAGAAATTCTTTTTCTTGAACACAGATATTGTTACCTAAACATTAGTAGATGCCCTGTTTTGAATCATTTTCTTGAATACTATTCATTTGTATGAGATGTATGTCTTTTAAACCATATTTCCTTTATTTATTCGAAGCCGCAAATTTTTACTTATAACTATCATTGGACCATATTAAGGACACTAATATATTCTAATAATAGGCTGCGGTAGCCAAGTGGTCAAAGCATCGGATCATGGCTAGCAAGTCACGAGTTCGATCCCAGTACCACTGAAGACCCGCCTGCCGTGTAGGGAGTGATGCACGTTAAATCTGTCGAGAGCTCAAACGTCCTCCCGTTGGTGTGGTAGTTAGGAGAGGGGGTGCCAGCTCAGGTGTTGTCCGCGTCACTTGACCATGGTTCAAAATTACACGGTCCGTCTCCAAAAGCCCTCGTGTAGCTGAACAGGGCGATGTTAATATTCACTCTGTCACTCACTCATGGTCCAATAATAAATTTTAATTTTAAGAATGCTTAAATATGAAGTTTCTGTAATCATAACCATTCAATTACAATATACTGTGTCTTTATTATTTAAAAACAAACATGGTTTCTTTTTTAAACACTTTAAAATAGTTGACATCGGAAACTTTGGGGAGAAAAAATGGAATACATTTTTCTCAAAGTATTGATGGATTCAAACGGTATTAACGGTATTTTAAACCATGTTGTTATTTTTAAAATAATGAAAGCAATATTTGTAGCATTATGAGGGTTAGTTTTTAAAAAAGTTTTAATTAGTCACTTTGAAGGAAATGGTTTTAAAGTTTGTTTTTAAATATTGTTGCAAGCATAACTAAAACAATTTTTTGATTAATGAAGGTATTTACAAAATTTCTTAATTTTCTTTTTGTGGTTTATATGGAAACGCTTTTTTAAATAAATGCTTTTCCAAACTACTTCCGTTAAAATATTGTACTAATATCTTCACACAAATGGAATATTCTTCCTATATTTTCTAACATATATTCTTAGGTTTCATTAAATCGTAGATATTTCTTCTAACTTTATGAAAAACATCCGATTTGCTCTTTTCCGAAATCAAGTGTTACTTCAATTGAACATTATTAATGAAAAATTGATTAAAGCAAAGATATGATAACAGTGGCGCACACAAGGGGGGAGTCCTGGGTCCGTCCGTCCCCCCAAAGCCCTTGATTTTTTTTCGATTGATTATAGTTCTATGTATATAGTACATAAAAATTAGTTTTTGTTTTTAACAGTTAATTTTTATTAATTAACGCTAATTTTTCGTTTATTAACTAATTTTTTACTTTTTTTGTTCCCGAAAATCGACAAAATTAAAAGAATGTTGGGTGCCGTATTGAAGCATGGTACAAGAATAGTAAACTTTCGACCTTGAATCCCCCTTGAAAAATTCCTGTGTGCGCTACTGTGTGATAATCTATATTTCGCAGCACGTACAAACGTATACAAATAACTATGCATTTATTATAATGCAAGTAAGATTATTGGCGAAACGTACACCTCCGCAACTCCGTATCGTATGTGGGGGATTCTAGGAGGTCCAAAGCCTGTTCTTCTAAGCCCAAGTACGTTCCCTTTTTAGGATCCGGCTTGGACCCAAAACCTGACTTTGCAGGGGGTGGGGCTTAATGTTCCCCATTACGCCACTGATTAAGATGCATCTTGCCATTAATCAGAATAAAACCAAACATTTTATACGTACTAGTTTAAATAACCCTTATTTTGAAA